>CAUYPK010093766.1:0-15119 GCA_963574355.1 Loris lydekkerianus | reverse complement strand
AGGTTTAAATTACAAAAGTTGTTGTGTGCTTTTTTTTAATTAGTTTTGGAAGGTACTTAAATATCAAATTTTCTTAATTTTTTATTTGGAAAAAACTCATTTTTAACTCTTTTTTTTTTTTTTTTTTTTTTTTTTTTTTTTCAGGCTTTTAAAGCTATCATATCCTTTGCTCAAAGGGAAACTTAGGAGCCAGGCAAAATAGACATAAGCAGAACTGCTTTATCTAAACACTGGGGGAAGGTCATGAATGGTGAAGGGCCCCGTTTCCCTCTGTATTGGGGCTGGGAAGGTGCATTTGGCCAAACCTGGAGCCACTTAGATGGAATGAAAGATAAGCACCTGCTGCTTGTGAAATACAGTTAAAATGCATGCATCTTACCTGGAGGAACACAATTAGCTGTCTGACACATTGCCAATTAATTCCATCTGTAGGCATTGATTATATATTAGGTTCACTCCGTTTGCAGTTTTTATGAAAAATGCTAAAATGACTGTGGGAATCACCTGAGTGGATAAGTGGAAGTAAAAGCGGTTTCCCTCTGAGCTAAGTGCTGACGGAGGCGGGGAGGCCCACTTTAAACAGAGTCAAGTGGGGATTAGCCAGTACCTGGGGAAGAAACCTGGATATAGAAGACTAAGTATTCAGGAGGCTAAAGTTTTCTAGAATGAAAAACTGAGAAAGATTTCAATTGGAGAGTTAAAGTCATCCATTTGTTCATTCAGTAAATCAATCATATATCAACTATGTGTTTATTAAGGGTCTACTATGTGCTAGGAGCTTGCTGGCCATGTAGCAAAACTGAAAAATAAATTACACTGTGGGAAGGGAAGGTATATTACCCAAAAGCCAAATAATTCTCGGAAGTAATACAACCTACAAGCTTTTGAAAGGGACCGAACCCCTTTGTATAAAACAGAAAAAAAAAAAAAAAAAAAAAAAAAAAAGACAAATGATAAAAACAAGAGAGGGAGACAACTGCAATGGATGAACTGAGACGAGATCCTGTTTTCTTGGTCCAGGTGGCCCGTACACTGAGTCTTAGGTCAGATTTTAAAATTAATTTAGGATTTAGACAATTCTAAATTTTGATCTGTACTTTTCAGTTCTGGTCTTTTGGTTTTGTGTATGGTGAAATTACAAATATTTCTTAGGAATTTTTTTATTACAAAAGTTTCCTGGGATTTTTTTTTTTTTTTTTTTAAATTTCAGCTGCCTGGAAGAGACCAAGGAGATGACAACAATTGAAAGCAAAGCCCTGTAGTGCTGTCGATCTGGTTGTGGGGTGCAGCCTATAGGCCAGCCCCAAAGTATCATCAGCTGAGGGCCAAAGGGTGGTTGTACACGTAGTACTGAGAAGAGGAAAAAATATAAGAGCTCTGGCCTGGACTCCATGTATTGTGAGGGCGTGAGTGGCCCCTTTTCCTTGGGATAATCCTCTCTTCCTAGTAGTGATTGCTAAAATTCAGTTTATATGCTGCTAAATACAAATATGCTTAGGAAATATCTTCACTCTGCTAGTTATTTTCTCTTCAGTGTTAATTAAGGATCTGGAAAAGGTTTTTCTCTTAACCTAGTATCTCACGTGTTAGGTCCCTGAAAGAAAAGGAGGGAGACTTTGAAGAGGATAATGAAGGTATAGGATGGGAGCACTGAAGATGAGTTTTAATTTAAGGTTCTATTTTGGAGGGGTTTTAGGGCTCCCTAGAGGATGGCAGTCCAAAAAGGAAGCCCCTAATAGAAAGATGAGGCCATAAACATAAGGGCACTTGTCAGAAAATCTCTGTGCTGCTCTGCGTGGAATATCTGCACCTCTCTCCCTGGGTTTGCATTGGACATTCTCAAGGACATTATTACTCTGCCTTGAAGCTGGTGGAGTGTGGACCTTTAAGTTTTCACAAACCATATTGAGGTCCTTAGTACATAATGGGCACCACAGAGGTGCTGGTGGTGCCAGTGAAGTCAGCACACCCCAACAGACATGGCATCTGTCTCAGCAGAGTCTACAGAGAATGAAAATAGGTAATCAACAGATTCGTATTTCATAATACTCTATAAAAAGTTTGTGTGAAGAAAAAGTAGCTGATGGATGTCCCAGGGTAATTCATCTTAGCATTAAGGAGGACTCCCAGAGAGATATGATAGCTATTCTGAGACAGGGGGGTTGAGGAGGGGTTCTCTTGGCACAGAGGCCTGAGTCAGGACCCAAGGAACAACTCTGTGTGTGTGTGTGTGGGGGGACGGAGAGGCTGTGAACCAAGGCAGGACTGGTGGGTAAAGGCCAACCATGCAAGACCCTGTGGACCACGTAACAAGGAAATCATTTCAGACATCTGGTTTTTAATTTCACTATAGAACTAGACACTATCATCCTGCTGTCCTGACATGGGATCTTCTAGTCACTTCCCGTTGCTTATGCCACATGACACAGGTAACCACAATTGTTTTGTCATTGTTATCGTTACAAAAAAAAAAAAAAAAAAAAAAAGAGAAATAACTTACAACCAAGAAAATAAGAATTCCAAAGTTTAATTATCATGAATCTAGTTACATGTGCAGTAAGTTCATGATAAATAGGCTTTTTCTATTTAAGAACAGAAGAACCAAGAATTAATTTTATAGAGCTATACACAGCAGTGTTTTGTGACTACAGGTTGACCTAAAATACTTGTCTTTGCTCTACTAGGATAATCCAAGGTGTTCTGACCAAATGGAAGCTTTTTATTTTTTTCTTTAAGAGGATATTACATTACATTTCTGTGAAGAAAATTAAGTGGAGGTTTTCAGAATGTTTTAGATCAATTATGGAAACTCATTTGTCTTTGTTAAGAAAATTAGAGACCATTAATATAATAACATTGAAGACCCAAGGTAGTATTTACTACCTTGAGGATGATGTAAGGCAGATGAGGCACTCCTGGATCTCGGAAAAGTATATGTGGCAACTAAAATATGAGTCTTTTTCAGTATTACCTGGCAAGAAATGTTTAATATTTCTATATTTATTTAAAAATTAAAATAAAAACTGATATGCATAGGGCTTTATGGTATAGTTTATGTATATATTTGGTCTTATTTTTGCATTTACCTCTTCCCTCTCAAATTTTAAAGTGGGAGCATTGACGTTTTCCCTTCTTGTATTAAGCACAGAGAAAGATGAAGAGTATAAGGGCATTGTTCTAGGGCTGGAGTGAACTGGATCGACCTTCTTTCTAGCTCTGACCGGCGGTGTGACTACTCCACCAGTATGAGCCTTAGGTTCACTGGTGTTCCTTAGCACAGTGCCCGGCACGGAGAAAGTACACAATGAAAGACAGCCAATGGTTATGTTCTGCTTGTTCTGTCAAAAACCGGTTTCCATATCCCTTAAAATATTCTCAGCACTGACTGGGCATTTAATACTTCTATATCAAATTGTTTAAACTGCTGCTCTTTTTTTCTTTTTCTTTTCTTTTCTTTTATTATTTATTTATTTATTTATTTTGAGACAGCGTCTTCCCATGTTGCCCTCGGTAGAATGCAGTGGCGTCACAGCTCACAGCAAGCTCAAACTCTTGGGCTTAAGTGATTCTCTTGCCTCAGCCTCCCAAGTAGCTGGAACCTCAGGTGCCTGCCACAATGCCTGAATGTTTTTCGGTTGCAGTTGTCATTGTTATTTAGCAGGCCCTGGCCGGGCTAGAACCCGCCAACTTGAGTGTATGTGGCCGGCACCCTACTTACTAAGCTATGGGTATGGAGCCTAAATTGCTGCTCTTTTGAATGGGCCGTATCAGATTGTACTTTCTTACAGCTGGGTTTTCTTGGGAAGAGAAGCACAGGCATGGGGGCCAGTTAGCATTCTGTTGAGTACAACTGTTGCCAATAGCAGTGAGTGTTTTCACAACTTTCATAATGAAAATGTTCAGTGTGCCCTACTTTCCTGATACAGCTTTAATTCAAGACAATAATACATTTGAAGTGGCTTTTCTGTTTTTCTTGGTGTTTTTGTTAGAGAAGATTGAATTAAGTAGACCAGTTGTTTTTATGATCTTGCTGATATGTGGAAGCAATTTTTTTCCTCTTTACTATAGGGATAGTAATTTAATCTAATGCTACTGCCTCTATGCTGGGAACCATCCAACCTCTTTACTCTGTTTAAATGTCTTTCACTGCTTTGGAAATTCTAATGAACCAATGGGCACCCCCACTTCCATTCACTTTCTTTCCTGAACATAAACCTATTTTAAAGGTAATAATTTGAAATGAGGAAAGATTATATCACTAAGGTTGTATATGTTATCCATATGTTCATATGAGCAAATGTTAAAGTTCATATGTAGATAGCTTTTATATACATACTTTCTGCTTTTAGCACGTAAGAAAGGAGTCAATATATCATTGTTACTTCATGGTGCAAAAAGCATTTGTGTCAATGAGTTATCAGGGGGATAATGGAAACCATTCTCAGCTTTTCAAATAGAGGGAATATAATGCAAGGAATTGTTTGCCAGTGTGTGGAAAAGCCTGATGGAGAGAAAGGGGGAAGGTGCTACTCCCTAGAAATTAGTAGCTTTGGGTTGTCACTACTGCCCCTGGGGCTGCAGGGGCAAAGGGGAAAGCTGTGTGTCCCATACAGCACCGTGGTAGTGGTGCTGCCAGCACTGCTTCTCAAACCGCCTCATCGCTGCTCTGCAGGCACGCACAGGTTCCTCGTCCTGCTGGTGCGACTGGACTCGCTGTCTGAGTAGCCAGAGCCTACAACCCTTGGCTGCTGCCACAATTATGCTGTTACGGCACAGCCCAGAACTGGCCTGCTGCTGCTGCCACAACTGCTGAAACTTATGAGTGCTGAGATGCTAAGGCAGAGGAGCCAGAAGCAGGAGAAAGTAAGTCACTTCCTTCTACTCACACTCTGCCACCAGTGCTTTCCATTAGCCGACACAACCAGAGACCAGCTGGCGAGGGCTGGTGTAGCCCAGTACACACTTGGCAGGCTTCCGGCCAGTACTGTCCAGGCCTCCAGACCCAGAGGAGCGCAGGAAGAGTGAGAAGAGAACTGGTTTCCAACTGGCAAATACCCCAGTGCTTTTACCTTTACACTATTTATTACAAGACTGCAGGAACTAAGAGGGAGGGGCCTTAACTAATGAAGGAAATTACTTTCTAATTTTATATGTTATATAAAATTCTGAAGGATGGGTATCAATATTTATGTTCAACACAGACCTAGTATATTAGTTTCTGATCGTTCTTGTGACAAATTGCCATGTATTTAGTGACAATAATCACACAAATTTATTATTTTTCATTTCTGCAGGTCAGAACTCCTACAAAGGTCTCATTGGGCTAATTAAATTATAGGTAGAACTCCCTTTCTTTCTAGGGGCTTTCGGGGAGAATCCACTTCGTTGCTTTAGAAGTTGCCTTCATTGCCTGGCCCACAGCTACCAGTCTCCACTTTCCATTTAGCAAGTTCTCACACTGCCCCCTCCGTGAGTCTCTGCTGGAAGAAAGTGTCTTTCTGTAAAAGACTCCTATGATTATATTGGGCACACCTGGATAATCCAGGAAACTCTTCCCCATTTCAGGATTTGATTAATTTTAATCACATTCGCAAACGTTCCTTCGATGTGTAAGGTAGCATTTACAGGTTCCAGGAATGAGATCACGTACATCTAAGGGGGCCGTTATTCTTCTTACACTATCTCAGAATTTTAGATTCACATGCATCTGTAGTTATTCACTGGTTGTTGTCTCTTACAGACATCTCAAACACGTTATCTACAAAACTAAATCTTCTACCAAATGTGCTTTTTCCTTGGTTGAGGACTTTGTCTACACACAACAACCTAAGCTTAAAGCTTGATAATGTTTTCCTATGGTCTCTCACCAGCTTACTAAAATCTGCCAATTTTCATTCCTAAATATATCTCCAATCTATCCCAGCTTTACACCTCCCTTCCCATCTCTTCCTTCTTTCTGCCCAAGACATGCAGGATTTTCCATTTTCCTGAAAAGACAGTATTTCTTGGTTCACGGTGTTTGGCATTGGGCATGCTGGTAGGACAGCTGGTGTGTGTAAGGTATCTCTGTTTCCTGCTGCAATGGAATTTACAGACTAGCATGGCAAGCACACATTAAACAGATAAATCAGTGTAATGTCCATTTCTAAACATTCTGCACATGCAGCTCTGGTTCAGTTTTCAAAACATGGGTTTTAAAATTTCTGAATATCTCAGGCAGAAGTGTCCAACCTTTTTTTTTCTGTGGCATATTGGAAGAAGAGTTGTGGGCTGGATGCTAAACACATAAACATTAATGAAAGTTGATGAGTAAAACAAACAAACAAACAACAATAAAACAAGACCTGTGCATAATTTTTGTGATATCCATCACCACAGAAACAAGAGTCCTCAAATAATTTGCATGGTTCCCGTGGCTGTAGGTTGGACACCCCTCTGAGGGAGAAAAGCTGGCTGATATGCAGTCAAAACACACTTTGTGTGTTTGTATGTTTGTGTGTGTTATTTTTACCTGATTCTGGAATACTATGTATAAAGGTAGAAAATAAGACTACTAAATTACGGGTCAAATGTGGCATCTTAATTTTAATAAAATCAAGGTAGAGTGGACTTATGAACATATCTTGAGCAGTTGTTTAAATAGGGTTAACTTGCAAATTTTAGGCCTCCACACTAGACTAAATGAATCAGAATGGGAAACGCTTTAGACAGACAGCTGTGAGTTTGTTGTACACGTTAACATTATGAAATTATTGTACCAATGTCAACTCACCAATGATCTCCCAGTTTATAACACTAAGATAGAGGAAGGTTTCAAGAACTTGCTCGCTCTCCCATGTCTCCTTTTTCCATTAGCAACTCTTGTGGGAATCTTGCAAGGGCCTTCCCCTGTTGATTAAATATCTCCCTATTGTCAAGTTCACGATCAGATCATAGTAACAGGTAGGAAGCACTCACTCTATACCAGATGTACTGTGCCAAAATTAGCCTTTTGCATGTTGTCTTATTTAACCCCTAGTACAACCATAATCTGTAGGTACTGTTACCTTCCATTTTGCAGTTCGGATAAAACACTGTCACATTTCAACTCACATTTTATAACTATGAAATGGCAGAGAGCTGGAGTTTGGATCCAGACCTCCAGATTACAAAGCTCAAGTCTGAAACCACTTTCCTGAGAATTGATTATTCCCTCTCTATGCCACCCTGACAGTTTTCACATTTCTTTGTTACAGAATGATTTCATTTAAATTTTTGCTTCATACTGTTGTTTCTCTTTCTTTGATTATCCTGAAAGTAAAAAAAGAAAATCTATGTGTTATTTATCCAGATAAGGAACAGTACCAAAGTGCTATAGGGTCTATGGCTTAGTGGACATCCAGTAAAAGTCCATTTGGTTATCCATTCATTCAATCTTAGTTGGTTAGAGTTGATTAAAATGTAAATACTAAGTTAAAGTAAAATTGGGTTATCTACACTTATGACAAAATCAAAAGACAAAAATTTTTAGAAATATTCATATCAATAGCAGTAGGCATAATTAACTGATGTTCAGACTTTTTCGTTACTAAGAGATTAGTGGTGAAGACAAATATACTTTCTGAGAATCCAAAGACATTAAAAGTACACAACAATTCAAAAGTGAAGCACTTCTCAATTTTATCGTTCATAAACTGCAAGTAATGTTATAATTCGAAAACTCTGTTATCTCTAATCATAGAAAGAAATAAAATGTATATTTTGGTTCCCATCATTATGTCCTTTTTTCTTATTTTGTCATATACTACTTTTTGTTCAGAGGTTTAATATTAAAAATTAATTTATGTGTGTCAGACAAGGCACAATGGTATTACTACTTCCTTAGGTACATATAATTAAGCAATCAATTTCTTGTTAGAAATGTAATGGAAACAAAAATTCATAAAACTGGCATAAGTCTATTTTCATTTTCTTAGAGGTCGAATTCTTTGAAATAATAACAAAAATTCCTTCACATGTATATTAAACCTTTTAATTATGATGGTGCGATAATCATCTAATATTCACTTTATTATTGATGTGTATAAATAAGTAGGGTTTCCATAAGGCATTCAAATAACAAATAATTGATTAGGGTCCAGTTGTCTGGATTGGTATTAAGCATTTATCAAAGGGCAGCTCAGATTCTTCCAAAAGATATTAAGAGCAGCAGCAAAAGTCTGCTTAAGAACTACACTGTTCTTTATCCTGCTAGAAGATAGTCAAAATATCTGCAGCCTATCAGACCCTTGTTATAGAAACGTTATGTATCAGCAGCTTGACTAATTGGCCTGACATGCCTGACGTTTCCCTAGGCTGCTGGTCAGAATTCAAACCATTTATGTCCTTGTCACAATGCTGATTTTCATAACTGCATTGTGGAAAGTACAAGCTAATAGACCATTCTCCAAACTCTGCTTGATTCAGCAAACGTTTATGGGGTTGCTAGTTATTTTCATATATTATTTATCTCATTTAATATTTGGGTGCTCATTCAATTTACAGGTGACAAAACTGAGACCCAGAAGGAAAACAACTTTCTTAAGGCCCAGTTAGCTAGCAGAAAATCTGAGATTTGGACACAAATCTTCCAATGTGAAACCTAGAATTCTTTGTGCTATATATATGGATGGGTTGCTTTAAAAAATGTTGGACTGCTTGTTGGACTGAATTGTTTATTCACGAGAAAAACAAACAAAACCCCCAATATTTTACCTGATTTAAGGAAAACAAAATGAAAAAGTTGATTGATTGAAAGGATTCAGGGATAGAAAATGCTATCAGGCTTCAGCCAGGGATGGGGAAGGGAATCAGGAGCTGAGGTGAGTTTGCTTCTCTGCTTTTCTCTTTGCTTCTTTATCATGTGCTGCCTGATGAATGGGCTTTCTCTGCCCCTGGTAAATCACAACTCTCTCAGCCTCCGTGTGTGTGCATGTGTAATAGAGGTATGGGTTGGTAGAGACTGGATGGTGGGGAGAAAAGTGACAGGGTCACACAATCTGTGGCCCATACAGGGAGCTTTGAGAAGAGACACAAAGAAAGGTTCCTGAGCAGCTGTCAGAAAAGGGTCCAGAAGAGGTGGGGAGGACATATTTAGTCAAAACGATCTGCATTATTTACACAAAGCCTTTCTTGTACCGAGCTATTAAACATTGATAGTTAAATCTCTGGTTTTCCCATTTGACTGGGAGAAGTTCTATGAATCTTAATTAGTTTTTTTACTTTAAGTTAAGATAGTTATGTATACACATGTATATACATTCGTGCACACATATATCTCTATATATTCATATCTCTTATTCTATCTTTAATGGTATTTCAAATATGCACATATAATTATGTTTATACAATAATTTTATTCCTATTAATTAACTGGTAGTCATCTTTAAGGAGATATTTTGGTGCCTCTTCTATATACAAAGGGGGCAAACATTGTCTTACTGTCATTTGTAAGCTAATTACTTTTGTTTATCCAACTATCATTTATAACAGGATGAACCTATGTAGTGCCAGAGATGAGAAATATTGTCTTGGTGTATAGAATGTGCCTGCATGAAAGTGGATGTCTCTGACATGGTGGAGTATCCTGAGGAAACATTTTTAGCAACAGGTCTGGGTTAGTGGCTCTCTTCAGAATTATCCCCACACTTTTACACTGTTGGCAGGATTCCAAATGAATATAGCCTCTTTGGAAAAAAGTATGGAGAAGCCTCAAAGAACTCAAATTAGACCTTCCATTTGATCCCATAATCCCATTACCAGGCATCTACCCAGAAGAAAAAAAAAAAAAATCATTCTATCATAAAGACATTTGTATTAAATTGTTTATCTCGGTTCAGTTTACAATCACCAAGATGTGGAAACAGCCTAAATGTCCATCAAGCCAGAATGGAGTAACAGTCTGTGGTATATGCATACCAGGGAATACTATTCAATTGTAAAAAATATGGAGATGTTATATCTTTTGTATTAACCTGGATGGAGGTGGAACACATTCTTATCACAAGCCTGGAGGAGCAAGAATTCAGTGTGCTCAATTTTAATATGAAGCCAGTAGATTATCTAACACACGTCCATATAAGAGAAAAACTCAATTCAATTCAAGTTGGGGGCCAGGGAGAGTGGGGGGGGGGAGAGAGGGAAAGGGGAGGGGATTGGTGTGCTTCCATTTAATGGGCGTGATGTAAGGGGTGTATGGACACCTTTTGGGTGCAGGACACAACTGCAGAAGGGACTCTACCTAACAAATGCAAATACTGTAACGTAGCTGTTTGTACTCTCACATTAACCAGAAATAAAAAAAAAAAAAGGAATTATCCCCCAGGAGCAAAATTTACGTACAAGAGAACTCTAGGGGAAAAATGTCACACTTAATTCAACTTAATATTATATGAAAGCTTTAAATGTTTCTTCAGTTACAGAAACATTTTCACTTTTGCAAAAAGGCCCAAAGTGCAAATGCCAAACTGATAATTAGTTTCCCTTTCTGTGGTAAAATAAACATAGAAACTGTAGAAATAATTCCATAAAAAAAGATGATATTTAGTATATTTATGGGTGACATGCTGGCAAAAAATATTCAAAAACTTTTTTTTTTTTTTTTTTTTTTTGTCTCTTACAGTCCATCATTCAACATTCCTACCCCTAACAATTCAAACCAATAATCAGGTGGCACATGAGCCAAAGTTTTTAAAAATTTCAAAATTTTGCATGTTGTTTGTGCTTTGTAAGACTGTGGAAAGTAACATTGGGTAATATATAGATTTTTGGAAAAATTCGAGGGTGGCGCCTGTGGCTCAAGGCCTAGGGTGCTGGCCCCATATAGTGAAGGTGGCTGTTCAAACCCTCCCCTGGCCAAAAAAACTGCAAAAAAAAAAAAAAAAGTTTGATAACAAGAATAAGGCAGTAGAATTGTAGCTCTGATTGTACCAGCAAGAATAAGGAAGATGTGGCCTATTTCTCTCTCTCTCTTCTTATCAATTAGTACTATGATTTTCATTTTCCTCACGGAGGTCCTTGGCTGGAATAGACAATATCAAAAACATTCATAGTTCTAATATTTATGTGATTTCTTAATATTGTTGAAGATGGGTGATAGGTGATAGGCTTCATTAGACTATTCACATTTGTGAATGAAAATTTCAGAGAAACAAAGAGAAATTTAACTGTAGGAAATGGTTGCAATTAAAAGGGGATGGGGTCAAGATTGAACTTCACATCCTCCTCTGTCACCATATGATGGAGTAGGAAATAGAAATAGGGAAGTTGAAAGACTTTCCATGGCCCTTCGAGTCATTTCAGTTGAAATGCTTTATTATTTTTGTTATGAGTGTCATATAAGACGTACTTATATAGCCAAGTTTAATGAATATTACTACAGAGATAAATGATTCATGAAGTCCATCATTTTTGGACTATGCATTATTGCTCTTTAAAGCCATTAGTTTGGAAAATTGAGATTTGATTATAATTTGCAAATTGCTAGGATGCTCTGACTGGGCAAAGAAAGGAGTGACCTGGATAAGTGCCAGATTTCAGAGCAAAATTTATAAATATGATGTTGCTAATCCATAAAATATATAAAGCATATGAGATAATGTGCAATCAAGCATACAGTTTGACCATGGAAATACCAATGGAATAAGCCAAGACTTAAGCTATAACTTTAGAGTTCACACATATTCTAAACTCACTTTCTGGACAGCTAGGTTTCTTCTACAGATTAGTGAAATTATTTATTTAAAAATGTTTGTTAAGAATCCCCTTTTCATAAGAACTGTTCACATAGTCACTTGGGAGCCTGTAACAGACAAGATTGTTGTACATTGACACTCAAAACAGGATAGAGGATTTTTCCCCTTGTGCCACAACTGGACATTTATTCTCACATGAAAGGACAGATACGTTACTTCAAACCAGAACAAACTTGTGGTTTTCCTTTTAGTAAAAATTTTAGAATCTTAAAAGAGACCTTTACATTCTCAAATCTACTCTGCGAATTTGCTGTTAAAAGCAAACTTTCAGAAATATTGTCAATGTTTGTTCTCTTTCCTCACGAGACCTTTACTCTCAACCCACTGCATCCTGCTTCTGCCTCTACCACATTGCATAGGTGGCTCTCTCCAAGTGACCAATGGCTTTCTTGTCACTAAACTTAGTTTTTATTCTCTTTCTGATTTGATTTTGAGGCAGCAAGTGATTTTCTTGAACATTCTTTTCTTTAGGAAATGTCGTTTCCTTTGGCTTCCATGGAACCACCTTCACCCACTTTTCTTTCTCTGATCCTAGGCAATTCAAATTAAATAGTGTCTTCTTAGATTTCTTTGTAGGTCCCTCTGCTGCCATAGACATTTCCAAGAGTTTTGAATGAGACAGTCTTCTCTGCTTATTGCATGTATTTGTGCTGAGTGATAGCACCAGTCCTGAATCCTCAGTCATCATATGTGAAACGATCATTACGTATTTATCTTTTGTCAGATCTGTCTCCCAAACTTCAGGACAATGTACCAAACTCTCTACAGGATAGTTTAACCTTGATGATTCTCAGACACCTCAATTTAGCAGGTTCAAATTGGAAAAGTTTGTCTCATTCCCCAAACACCCCAAACTGCGTCTCCTCCCATATTTCCTATTTCAGGGAACCATGTGGACACCTGCCAGGAGTTTCATCCTTGCCTCCTCACTCCTCTTCTTCCTCACACCTTCTGCTTTCAGTCTGATACCAAGATATCTGATGTCTCTCTTGATTCTATTCAGAATAGACATTATAGGGTTCTGTCTGCATACACTCCAAAGTAGACACTATAGTTATTTTGTTTCCGATTGTACTGTATTCCCCCTCTCCTATATTTGGCAAAGTTCCTGACAGTTTTCCCAAACAATGCTGTGGTGCAGAAAGCAAATACAATTCAAAATCTGTATATTCTTCCAGTATCAGTTGAGAAAGCCAGTGCGCAAGCCACTGAAAAAAGTACCGAAAGGTACCTTTTAATCTAAATTTTAATTGCAAATGGAATAGATGCTATATGAATACATTTGGGAGGGGCTTTAAAAAAGTTTTTTTGCATGCTGTGTCTTCTGTGGCCCCTAACACATGCCTGTACATATAATGTGCACATAATGGACAATCAATAAATAATTCTTGGATTAATACTGGAATGACTTGTATTTGACTAAGGGAAGAAGTTAAGCTCAATAAGCACTGCTTATTTTATTGTAGGTGCTACTGAATGCAGAGATAAGGTTAAGGGGAGATGTGGTGGGACATTTCAGGTACAGAATAATCTTTAGGATAATTTCTCCTTTAGCTGAATTTATTTTAAATTATCAAACTACTTTCCGTCTGTTTTCTTTACTAGAAGTTGCTTGCTTACATCAGAAAACATTTGTTAGTACCTAGCTATTTCAACAAAGAATGAGATGTAAGGTAATGTATGCCATCCATACCTTATCTGAGTGTATCAATAATAGAAATGTTGAACAAAACAACTTTCACATTTCCATTTTGTTTCATAATTCCTTTATTGATACCTATATATATATATGCACATATCTATGTGTATATATATGAGAAACATGTTACATAATGGAAAACATGCTTTTCCTCTACCAATTTAGTGCTCCTTGTATGTTCCTTATCTCAGTTTCCTACCTCAAGAATGGTACCATTTTGTTGGAAAAACTAGAATCCTAACATATTTGACAGTTTTTTCTCCCTCAGACCCTGTGTTCATTTACCTTTTGATTATCCTTCAAATTGGCATCCTTATTTTCATTTCCAGAGTCATTACACTAGTTCAAGCTATTATCATCCTCTGCCAGTTCAGTTGTAAAAGCTTATTGTACTATAACAGAACCTTTATTGTAGGATGGTCTGTAACTATTTTTGCTTTCAAATGTCCAAGTATAGTATAAACTGGGAGGGAGAGGGTGGGGGAAGGGGAGACTTGATTGAAACAGATCCCTGAGGAGGCCATTATACTAGAGTTCACTTTAGTAATATGTAGATAAGTTTCAACACTCAGATATACCTTCTTCCATAAATCAAGACTCTATATTTAATTCAATTTTTTTGAAAAAAGTATTTTAGAAATAGATAAGTATCTTAAAAACAGATCAGAAATGTGAACTATATAACATAAATGGCATAAAATTTAGACTTTTATAATAATCTGAGCATATAACTCAAGAAAAGGATAAGCTTGAGTAATAAAATATGTTGAGAAACATAAAGAAAATATCTTTAATACGGAATAAAGATTTTATACCTTGTTAGTAGTTTGCTTAGATGTTCCATCAGGAAACAGTACGTTAACCCAAGGAAACAGGGATGTGCTCTTGAACTTTACCTGGGAAGTGAGAATAGTATAACCTAAAAATTTGTTCCCTCATATTAATTTGAAATATAAAACATATATATAAAAGTTTGACTGAATCACTTTCAGAATGCATTCTGAATATCCTTCCAAATTAGAGTGGAAGAAATTATATGGCTAAAACTGGTGATTTTAGATAAGGTACAACAATTATATTTTGATTTTGCTATTTTAAACAACTTCCGGGACAATGGCTAGAACTTAATCAAACATATAAGAACATTTTAATGTATTGAGATTGCACAACAGTTTTAATAAAAGTAAAATTAACCTGATGGAAAAATTTTTAAAGATTTTAAAAGTTTCTTCCTTCCCTTTCTTCTTTCTCCATCCTCCTCTCCCTCCCTCCTTTCCTCCTGTCCTCTCTCTTTTTCTTTCTTCTTTCTCTCTTTTCCTCTCCTCTTCTCCTCCCTCCCTCTTCTCTCTCTTTTCTCTCAATGAGGCACTAAAGATACGAACACACACACACACAAAAAAAAAAAAAAAAAAAGGAAAAAAAAAAGTAAAAGGAAAGATGGAGGTTCACATAAAATAGCGGTTAGGGAGGCGCATTGCGCGCATGGGGTTGTCCACCATGGACCCGGAGGGCTGGAACGGGGTTGTGTGTTGGTGTGTGTTCCACCTCGGATCAAAAAACCTTTTCTATATTTTTATTAAAGTAAAAAAAAAAAAATATTTTTTTGTTTTTTATTAATAAAAAACAAAACAAACACCCCCCCCCCCCCC
>CAUYPK010093761.1:0-48931 GCA_963574355.1 Loris lydekkerianus | reverse complement strand
TTGATCCTGCAATCCCATTACTGGGCATCTACCCAGAAGGGAAAAAATCCTTTTATCATAAGGACACTTGCACTAGACTGTTTATTGCAGCTCAATTTACAATCGCCAAAATGTGGAAACAGCCTAAATGCCCACCAACCCAGGAATGGATTAACAAGCTGTGGTATATGTATACCTTGGAATACTATTCAGCTATTAAAAAAAAAAATGGAGACTTTACATCCTTCGTATTAACCTGGATGGAAGTGGAAGACATTATTCTTAGTAAAGCATCACAAAAATGGAGAAGCATGAATCCTATGTACTCAATTTTGATATGAGGACAATTAATGACAATTAAGTTTATTGGGGGGGAGGAAAAGCAGAAAGAGGGACGGAGGGTGGGGGTGGGGCAAACTTTATGGGGGCAAGACATGATTGCAAGAGGGACTTTGCCTAACAATTGAAATCAGTGTAACCTGGCTTATTATACCCTCAATAAATCCCCAACAATAAAAAAAAAAAAAAAATCCTAAAAAAAAAAGAAAAATATTCATTCTCTCTATAGACCCAATTTAATTAAGAATGATTTCCAACTTATTCCTAGGAATACCTCTGAAACATCTTTATCCAGTCAGTACGCACAAATACACATTACCACTATGATCTTTACTTTCTTTATAGATTGTTTCAGTTATCTTTACTCATCTGTTTTTCAACCAAAATATAAATGTCTGGCACTTACCTCCATCTTTTGCCTTCTTCTCGTGTGTAATTCAACTCTTTGTTTCACTGTAGGGCTCTGCTGCACTAGAAGTAGCACATAAATCATATGCCCCTCATAAGATCTTTCAAAAACCACTCACGATGGCCACTGGGAATAAAAAAATTGGATACAACAGGCCAATACTCCCACGATGTTGATGGGCAAAGATGAAGATAGGCACAATTGGTTCTCTTTAAAATGTCCTTTCTTGTTTAAATGTTCATTTTTTAAATACCTTATAAAATACCAAATGTAGAAAGAATCAATTCTTTTTCTTTTTCTTTTTAATTGAGACAGAGTCTCATTGTGTTGCCCTGAGTAGAGTACTGTGGCATCATAGTTCACAGCAACCTCAAACTATTGGGCTCTGGCTCAAGAGTTGCTCTTGCCTCAGACTTCTAAGTAGCTGGGACTACAGGAGCCCATCCCAATGCTCAGCTAATTTTTTTTTTCTATTTTTTAGTAGAGACAGAGTCTCACTCTTGCTTGGGCTAGTCTCAAATTCCTGAGCTCAAGCAATCTACCCCTCTCATCCTCCCAGAGTGGTAGGATACAGGATGAGCCACCATGCCCAGCCAGTAGTCGTCATCCTATCCTCCTTTCTCTGCATAGGACTGTTAAAACTTTGCCATCTTTACCCAATTTTCTTTTAATATACACACATTCATTCCAGAGTTTTGAATGTAGCAATATACAAATATATACAATCTTTATTTTTAATGTGTTAAAAAAATTCCAAATAGAATGTTAAAATAATCACCATACTCATAATATTAAGTATTAATCATTAGACTGTCACTCTCCATGTATAATTCATATTTTTGTAATTAACTATTATATTTCAATTAGAAAAACAACAGGCCTATGCATATACCACTGTAAATATGAAATTAGGTTTTGCTTACAGAAAAGTGATGTAATTTTAAATAGCAATTTAGAAGACTATAGAATTTCCTTCCAAACGGGAATATTTTTTCACCATTATAATTACACTCTTGTCACATAATCACTCTTTTCTGTTAATAAACATTTCAGATAGTCATATCATTTTTTATACTGAACCTGTAGTGTATTTGTTCTTTGTACATTTGTTAAGAATTGGATTAGAAAAATCCCATTATCAAATTTCAAATTTTAACACTTGAAAACTTTACATACTCTCAATTTGATTGTCCTATTTAAAAAGATGAACTGAACAGTAATTTGATCAATATTAGTTGCATCTAGGATCTTCCTAAAAATTTTTCCTAATTTACATCATATTTGACATTTGTCTCTGATTATCATATGATATAAATAATATTATATATGAGTTGTTAAATCAGAAAAACAGCTGTCCACCAACACAGTTGTTCTGTTCTTATATGGATTTATAAATACGAAAAAAATTAGAAATCAAATGGTTATGAACCTGCTTATTACTTTATATAAAAATTAACATACACTTAGCCACAACAATATATTCTGTAAATATGTACAAGTTTGTTTTTTTTTATTGTTTGGGGTTGAGGGTAAAATATGTACAAGTTTTAAGACCTCTTCTCCATAAATTTAAAACTAAAAATATAATGTAAAGTAGTAAACAAGAACAAGGGTACATGGAAACTTACTAAACGTAGAATATAAATGTTTTAACACAATAACTAAGAAAAGCCAGAAAGGCTATGTTAACCAGTGCGATGAAAATATTTCCAATTGTATATAAAATCAGCGCATGATACCCCATGACTGCATAATGTACACAGCTATGATTTAAAACAAAAAAAAAGCTATGTCAAAAAATCAAAAAAAAGAAATAAACTACATCAAATCTATACCATTAAAAACAATTTTAGTTTTACTTATTTATTTATTTTTTGAGAGATACAGAGTCTCTCTCTCTCTGTCACCCTAGGCATAGTGCTGCGGTGTCATAGCTCACAGCAATTTCAGTCTCTTTGGCTCAAGTAATCCTCTTGCCTAGGCACCCACCCCCACACCCACATAGTTCTTCTGTTTTTACTACTTGTTCTTGCTTAAGCTGGTCTTGAACGCCTGAGCTCCAGCAATCCACCTGCCTTGGCATCCCAGAGTGCTAATACTATAAACATGAGCCATGACACCCAGCCTAAAACCAATTTTAGATGTGGTTGTGAATACACATTTAAAAGTCATGTGCATTCACATAAATAAATTTGCCAAAGTACATATAGCAAAAAAAAAAAAAAAATGATTTTAGCAGTCTTCTAACACTCAGTGTAGCTCTGAAATTATAATTCCCTTTCCTTCTCAATTTTTTCTCATTCTTTACAGACAAAAATATATCCAAGGGTTGTTGTTTCCTTGTTTGGTATAAGGATACGTGCACAAGGCACACACAGACCAATGTTGGTTGTTCTTATACACAAGACCCTAACATTTGGGAAGACACGGAGGACATCTATTGCTGTCCCCAAAACTAACCAACACAAGAATATTACATAGTCCTAAGAAGACCAATTATTGATTATCATGATACCAAACCATTTAGAGAAGCCAACTACGTTACAATAAAGTATTTACAATTTATACTTTGTTGAGACTCCATGCATCCAGAATAGATTTTTTAAAATGTCATACTCATTCTTATTTACAAAGTGTCTTGAATGTTGTCATGCAGTCCAAGTAAATATAAAACATAATTAAAAGAGGTAGAAGAAAATTTTTCTTACAAAACACATTTCCTACAATGACTATAAAATTGTATTATATAATGCCCCATCAGCAATGTAAGTACAAAATTATGGCTTGGGTTTTTAATGTGCAATATAATCACTAAACAGTGGCTAAAATACATGTTTTTTTCTGATTAGAATTAAGTTTAAAATAAAAATACACCCTTTTATCTTTTTCCTCACCTTAACGAATCCTCCCCCGAAAAAAATACCAAAATACGTACAGGGCATGAAGCCCACAATTTTATCAATTTCATTGTGAAAACATTTGCAAAACACAATGAAACCATGATATTTTACAGTGACTTATTTACAAAATTATACTTTGTGAGACTCTGTACATCTAGAAAGACTAGATGCTAAAAACTAAAATTCTGTATCTATTTACAAGGTTGTCTTGTATGTTGTCATGCAACCAAGGGAACACATACAGAACTTTGTATAGTTCCAAGAGGTAGTATAAAATCTCCTTAAGGAAGTTATTTTATATCTTGAATGTTAACAGCAAAAAAACAAAACAAACAAACAAACAAAAAAAAACAGGATATACCAAATGAATTTACATGGCACTTCATTTATATGCTATTCATATTTGATCCAGTGCCAAATTACGTATTCTTTCTATATGAGAATGGGGTAAAAGCATTGTCTTGTCATTTTCTCCTGCAAGTGTAAGTTATATATTGCTCTTGAGCCCTTTTATCAATAATTTTGTTGCTACAATGACAACAGCATTAACAAATTTACAATAAGATATTTACATAATTAGGGCAGCGCCTGTGGCTCCGTGGGTAGGGCTCCAGTCCCATATACTGAGGGTGGCAGGCTCAAATCTAGCTCCAGCCAAACTGCAACAAAAAAGTAGGCAGGCATTATGGCGGGTGCCTGTAGTCTCAGCTACTCGGGAGGCTGAGGCAAGAGAATCGCCTAACCCCAGGAGCTGGAGGTTGCTGTGAGCTGTGTGATGCCACAGCACTCCACCGAGGGCAATAAAGTGAGACTCTTGTCTCTACAAAAAAAAAAAAAAAAGATATGTACATAATTATACTCTGTGAGACTCATGATACATCTAGAAATACTATTTAAAAATAGATACTTTATGTGCCCACTATTTACAAAATTGTCTTTGTTACTGCCATGCAATAAATAAAGAACCATATAATATACAGATTCTATGGAATATTCTCAAGAAAAACAAATGGCATCATGAATCTCGATTATCCAGGAAAATAAGATATAACCTTGAATACAGAGTCTCTTTTTACACAAAATTGGACCTAAACAGTTTGATAATTACAAATTAGCTTTATATCTAAACAAAAATGTGTGAAAAAAACACTATGTCCCTTTCTAACATGACAACATAAATGTAATCACAAACATACAAGCTCAAAGATATGCAAATAATTTGTCTTTAATAGTCCTAGCAATAAAATGAAGACTGTTTACACAAAGGGGAAATAACAGTCTACCTTTTATCATTCACCCGAGAACATATATACTATATGCACATATATATATGTGTATATATGTTTATTTTAAAGTTAAATGTTATACAGAATCTAAGATAAATAAATCAGTTTAATAATAAATCCCAGGAAGATATCCACATTGACCTCGTAAGTCATTTTCAAAACTTAACATTTCAAATCAATTAAAGTTTATCAAAGTCATTTTTGCAATAAATACATGTCCATAGTGTCTATAAAACCACAAAATAAAAATAAAGAGGATTGTATACTCATTCCTCAGTATTATCAGGAGATTGGTTCCCAGAATCCCCAAGGATACCAAAATTCACATACACTCAAGTTGCTCATTCAGCCCTGGACAACCCTGAATATGAAAACTAAGAACTCTGTTTATGAAGGTTCCTCATCCTACCAATACTATTTTCCATCCCTAATAATTGGGGATGTGGAACTCCTCTATAGGAAGGGTTTAACCATGTGTTATTTTAAAGTCAACTATACATTACAAAATAGCCAACACCCTTTCCCATATCCCACCCCAACAAGAGATTATGTTAAGAAGCTAATCCCTATATTATTAAAAATGGTTCTAATTTTTAAAAATATGTATACCTGCAAGGTGTATATATACACACATACAAGGTCTGACAATTAAGTTCACAAATTCATCTTTGAAAAAGTGCTAAAAACCTCACTTCTGAGTATCAGTATGGTCATCTTTGAATTATTTCCAGTGGAAAGCTTTGTACTGACACTAGTGCTTAACATACTCCTCAAAGAAATTTTTGAACTCTTCTGGAATAGCCATCTAAGCTGTTATCATATTGCCCTGATATACTGAATGTCATTAAATTGTCTTCCTTCCAATATTTCCTTTATCTTGAGGTAAAGAAAAAAGTCATTAGGGGCCAGATGATGAGAGTAATAAAGTACTTGTTTACTGTCTAAAAGCTCCCTCACAGGTAGTGCCATACAAACTGGTGCGTTGTTGTGATCCAAGAGCCATACCTTTCTCATGCCAAGGTTGTTAGGTAAGATTTTCCTGTTTCTCTATCAATGTTTACTTGGTTACCTATGCTTCTCACAGTCAGCTGACAATTCTGATGCACAATTTTATGAATCTTTGCAATGTTTCTGTCAGTTCTGCTCATTACTAGCTACCATGACTTCTCTTCATCAGTGACACTTTCTCTTCCCTCAGAAAACTGTTTATTCCATTTGTACACCACTGTTTTCTTCATGGCATTATCCTCACCATGTCCCTGATTTCCAGGACTAACATGTCCCCGATTTTATATTTCCACTGTTACCTACTTTAACAAGAAATTTAACGTTTGTTCTCTGGTCTCATTCAAGCTCTGATGTTCTCACGATGGCACACAGGAAAAGCAACAATAATGACTGCCACTTAGCAAAACATCGCCACATGTTGACATGACCACAGCTGTAATACACTGATATACCAAGGTTATGACATCTTACTGAGTTGTTTGTACAGTGCTGCCAACATAGGCAGATGGTAGTGAATTTGTCAACTTAATTGTCAAAACTCATTATAAAGAAAAGATAGTTTACATATATATAACTTGACTATATACAAAGCAATGTAAATATTCCACTCAACAAAAGAGGTTTGGCTAACCATTTCATTTCAAGAAACATAAAAAGCTTCTGCCTTAAGTTTTTAAGAAAACAGATTCACAAAATATGACAGAAATTTGTGCACATCTACAAATGTAGACAACATGTATATATGTACACAGCTAGTACTGAATAAACCTCCCCATACACATGACATGAAAAAAACACAGGGCTTAATACTTCTATTGGTAAGAGATCTTTTTTGTCATCGTTTAATGTACATGATATATATATATATATATATATATATATATATATATATATACAGACACATACATACATATATACACACACACTGTGTATGTTTGTGTCTCTCTCTCTCTCTCTCTCTCTCTCTCTCTCTATATATATATATATATATATATATATATATATATATATATATATATATACATACACACACACACACACATATATATATATAACGTGTACGGTGGGTCTTTCTGAATACCTAGAAAATGGAAGTAGTACACAAAATACATGTCTATTATTCACACTGCAGTCAAATGTTGTCTAGTTCTGCCCACTCACCCAACAACCCAATAAACATTGGCAGAGAGACAAAGCATCAACTACACTATAATAAGAAATTATAGAAACGAACATATTTACATATATGATCAGCAGCATATTCTATACTTTGACACAGAATATCTCATTTTGAACAAACCTTTTGTTTTTAACAAAACAAAAACAAAATAAAATATCCTCAAATCTAAACCTAAAAAAAACTTTGCAAAGATTTTACTCTATGGGCAAATAATTCTATCCTTTACTTTTCAATGAAACTATATTTTAAAATATATGACTAACAGATATGGTATATGCAAAAGTATCACGTACAGTGACATTTATCTTCTATACATAAAGCAATGTAAGAACATATACTGTATGGCAAAAAAATCCCAAATATGGCCTTACAATTCAATTTACCAAAGTGTTTATGCCCTTGTCTAGTAATTAATTATTCACAAAATATGTCTATCAACAATCTACATGCAGATGCTATAAAACAAAAAGCAGTATTTGTCACATAACTCTAACAGCCATATAATATTCTTCAGGAACTTAACATTTCTAGCCTATGACTTAACGAGTGCTGCTTTACACCTGCATAAAGATGTAATGTGTACATAAACCTGTATACATACATGTGTCAACAATACCTCTAAGTCAAACATTAAACATTAATATAAAGTAAAAACAATTATACATAGTGACTTTATGCACATCTAACAACATTTCCTTCCAGCTGCTCAATTATTTCTACATGCAGGTGTCCTGACTATGGGAAGAAGGACAATAGCTTTCACTTTATATATAGTTAGAAAACATGCAGATTTAGTAGCTTCTATGCTTCAAAAGACAGAATAACTGTATCCCCTATATAGACACAGAAGTATTCCAGTGATCATACCATGTTCAAATAGACTCAGCATCTCCCTACAAATGTATAAATTGCCTTTATAGAAATACTTATTTTAAATCAAAACCAATTCTTTTGTAAAGCCATCTTCCATTGACAAATGAAAACCTTTCTAAACAATATTATTTGATTACATATGGAAATTTTTCTGTTATCCGAACTGTATTTGTATACAGGTATAAACCCATCTGAAAACCATAAACAAAGACAGACCAACAATTCCACCATATTGCATGTCAGAAAAACACTGAAATACTATTTCAATATATTTTAATACATATAGATGGGTATATAGTACTTGTATTATACTAATATTATACCATAAGATTGTTTCCTATTATATGTACCACAACCTAAAAATTAAGCCCATACCATTGCATTTTCAAACAAAATTGGTTCTATCCTAACAATTTATATGCACATACAATGTTTGCACATCTAGAAAATTGCAAGTTAAAAATATTTAACACTGTTACGTTGTTTTCTACAGAAATATCCACCAATAATGAGTTAATATTGAAAGGTGACAAAGAATTAATGTTAAATGTCAATTTAACAATTGTATTGGCAACAGGGGACAAGCCTTCCTATTTAAATCAGGATATTTACAAAATACATTTAAGACCAACATCTTCACTTAGGAGTAAGGCATGGTGGGCATACAAAAACTGTCTCTGCACATATGCACACACTACCAGCATTCCTACCCTCTTACCCACTAAATTCTTATCTTGTATTTGCCTATTATAGAGAAAGATGCCTAGAGTCTAGTAAGTCTAGCTTTTCTCATCATTGAGGAAAACCACAGACTAATAATTTAATCCCTGCAAACGCAAAATGTCATCTATTATTCTATTCTTCGCAAGATACGGTCCCTTTATCTTTTGTATTCAGGGTAAACAGAAAAGCTCACTGAACACTCAACATGCAAGTATACATAGAGGTTGGCCTCTTCTGCAATCCCACCATGAACAGAAAATTTTGTACTATATAAATTTTAACATAAAGACCACTGAAAAAATAACATCTATCTACATCCATGACTTCTATACAGAGAGCAGCCTTAACAAGATTACTTATTTACCACATTAAGTTCCCCCAGAAAAACCCACAGCAATAATCTAAAGTAAAGGGATTTTTAATGTACATCACTTTGAGTTATTCCAACTATTCCATTTCTAGAACCAAATATTAAAATATTTTACATATTTTACCAAATTCACTGTTAGCAATATCTATATACCAAAAATATTTCAGAAAATAATTATATTTGGAAACCTTCATATACTATATTCTCAAGTGCACATAAACAAGAATGTTTTATTTTTATGATTAACATATAAAATATTTCCTGTCTTCTTTTAGGAGCACTTAAAAAGACAAACCACCTAAAGCACTAAAAAAAATATGAATACACATTTCTGTATAACTGAAAAAGCTTGACCTAAGAATTCCTTTCAAAAATGTGCTGCACAAGAAAATTTTGCCAAATATGTTTTTAGAAACTTCCCGAGGAAACCAGCTATTTTATGACAGCAACCATTCCAAAAACATTAATATATTCATGTTGAAACATCTAGGTATATTTGACTAATTGGATTCCCAAGAAGGTTAAGGAAAACATATACATACAATAAAACTATCACATGTCTAATTTCATTCTCTGGCTCTTATAAAGCACAATCCATAATTCATACATCTTCATCATTCAATAAGTACTTTATATTTTCATTCAATACCATTACCTAAACATAGTTTCTAAAACTGTTTAAACAAACTCATAAGCTAAATACATCCAGAAAGAATTACAGTATTTAAAGTTGTTATGTAATATTAGCAGGAAGAAAAAAAAAAACATGTGCTAACTGCATATGCAATTAAGCGTCAAATATGAAAGTTTTACCAGTAAATCTTTCAAGAGCAAGTAGAGCATGGCAGCAAGTAAAACATTATTTTTTTCTTTCCTAGTCCATAGATTACATAATGAAATGTAAATATTTTAATGGCAAGATGAAGACCAAGGCAGTATCAACCTGTATTTCTTTTGTCAGAAGTTTTACAAATGGTGACAAATCTAGATGAATTTAAGATGTATTATTCTTCCTCTTCTTTCCACATATTCCTGTAGAATTTGTCTACCTGAGTTTGTGAAGATTAGCTCAAATATATCAAATCCTCTATATTTAAAATAATTTCAATTCATTAAAAACTATATATTTGCTAAACTGTGACTCAGCACTTTTGGGAGGCATCTAGAGTGAGAGTTGTCCTGATGTTCTTAGAGCAGGCAAATAAATACAGTAGATCTGGACAGTAGTTCTATAGTAGAGCCCTGGCCACACACCTTTTAAAGCAGATTTCCACACATGGATTTAGACTTTGATGGCAGTCCAGGAAATAAAAGTCCTCCAGAGAAAAGGAAAAAATAAAAAGTCCTCCAGAAACTCCAGAAAAATTTGTAAACTACAATTTTATCAATGCAAGGGCAATCACTCAGAAAGATAAGTCCTGTTTATCCAGTCAATGGGAATAAAAAAAAAAGTTTGCAAATATACCCTAAATCATCATGTATTCCAATCAATGTTTCCTAATGCATAAATTTCTGGAGATTCTTATAAGACCAGAGATGAGAATAAAGAAACATCGTAAAAGGCAATAATCCAAATGTTCCTCACCTAAAGTATGAGGCTTCTGGTTTTTATCGTGGCAAATATGCTTTAAAATCAATTTATGCAATCTTTGTCCACTTCTCTATTCTTGCTTAATTCTAACACTCATGAAACAGCCAACAGCAGATTTATGAAGAAAATCTGATGAAGTTCATCACACCTTCCCTTAAACTGCTGTCAGATAAATGAATTGAAGGTTGGAAGCAAGAAGACTGCTTGAAAGTTTGTCAATACTGTCAAGATGACAAAGTTGTTGGCTAGAGAAGTAGCTCCAGATCAGTCATCTCATGGAAAGAGTGTCTTTTCGATGTAATAAGTTTCCAGAGAAAATATCGTGGTCCACCTTTTTAGGTTGCATCAGAGTTCATGACAGAGAGCTGCTTACTTGCCTCCTAGCTGGTATCATTTTTTAATAAGTCTTCATTAACTGACAGTAAAATGTATAACACATTTATTAACATAAATAAATTTCAAAAATTTCATATATTTACTTTCAAGTTATTTCTCTATTATCTGTTCATGTTTATTCATTCTTAGAAAAAAAATTTTTACATTGAGTTATAGATCATATATATTCATTACACAAATCAATAGAATAACCAGTATATTTTGCCAAACCAAAGAAATGATAGTTGCATTTTCACTTGTTTTTATGTGCTCAATTACTGTTATTCCCTAACAAGTAAACCCTGTCTTATCCTCTTTAATAGCTATGCCCTCTTAATTTAATACAAAACAGACAAGTTCAAGTGTCATCCTGCCAGATTTATTCTCCAGTGAGCTCATCTGAATCAAGTGGAGACCTCCAATAACAGACAGACTTTAGGGATCACCTTTTTTTCTTTTCTATGTACCTCCTTAATTTATTAAATAGACAACTTTAATTGAATGCTAGACAATTTACCTCAATGCTCTCAGCAATATGACTAAAAGAAATGAATACCTTTGTTCTTGACATAAGCCCTAACAAAGAATGGGAAAAATTAAGGCTGAAAGTAGGGCCAAACTTTGTCTCTACTCTATCAGAGAATAAAGCTCTTGTATCTTCTGTTAATGCATGTATTGACTCTACCAAAAACTTTGATAACAATACATCAAAAATTGACTAGCCCTTACACATATACTAGATGCCAATTATACTATGCTGGGTCTTGGACACAAAGTAGTAAAAAGAATACCAAGGCATCTGGATAAAGGCTTGATTTGTTTTTTGTCTGTCTCTCTCTAAAGCAGCAGTTCTCAACCTGTGGGTCACAACCCACAAGAACTGTATTAAAGGGCTGCGACATTAGGAAGGTTGAGAACCAATGCTCTAAAGGAAAAATATCAGATAAGTTGGTCAATCGCCTCTTAGAACCACATTTCTAAATAGTACCATGAAAGCATTATTTAGTAAGTCAAGGCTTTTATGGAAGTATCATTACTGTGACTACCTAAATTTCTTAGGGAAGAATGTTTTCATTGTTATCTTGATTATCTCAGAGTCATAATTTCTCAGTATGTCTAAATGTATGTCATAATGCCCAGTATGTCTAAAATACTGAGATGCCACAGTGTTCAGCCAAGCTCACTAGAGAGGGTTACACATTATTCAACAGATAATTAAAATAAAAAGCACAATGTCCCAAATTGGCTGCTAACTTACAATATAATCACAGTAACTCATTGACAGAAAAGTAGTAAGCCCCAATTTTTTTAAACCCCCTGTGATTTCTGCTCATCTTATTCAGTCCATCCAAAGAAAAGAAGTCTTACTTGAAGTCTGGGTTTTTGTTCAGCTTCTTTATCATGGAGAATGATTCTGACTTGACAGGAACATATCCATATTCTTCAGCACTTCTAAACCTGAAAGAATCCCAACTAACACGCCTAATTTTACAAAGTTTCTAAGTAAAAGAAGACAGTCTATGTAACACTATTTCCAAAAACAACCACCATAAAAAATTATTAAATTTCCGAAACCAAATACAGCCACGAAAGCATTTGTGGCCAATCTATAATACATATGCTAAAATTTCTCAAGAAAACAGTATTGATACCGCCACTTTGTAACCCACTTAAAATGATCCAGAAGTGGATGCTTATCAACAAAACAAAAAATAAAACAAACCATGCCTACTTGCAAAGTAATCCAAGTTTTGAAGATCCAAGTAACTGATATTTAACATAAACCAGATTACCTATCTCTAAAAGGGTACTAGGCAAAAATTACCACATCTAGGAAATCAATACACTATTCACTGAAATCACATCTTAAAATGTTATCTTTAATCTACTGTTTCCTGGAATTCTTATTTGTCTTCTTTTATACCAAGAGAATTTAGTTGAATTAAATTCAGAATTAAATTCTAAATTTAGTCAAATTTAGTTGAATTTGATTTTATAATTAGTATAATTGATTTACACTTAGGAGAAATTATCAAAACTAAGCTCATTTCTTCAAGTGAGGTACATAATGAATACTGCCAATTTGTTCTTATAAATGATATATAGTTTCATATTCCCAAGGAATTTCTAGGAGTGTTTATATCCTATCATGCATTTGGCCACATTATTACTATCAATAATTCCTATTTCTTATAGAATTCCAAAGAAAATACAAATTAATATAGTATTTTGCATTATTTTACTCACAGATAATAACTTTCTTTTAAAATTCCCTGATCCTTTTCACATTTATGTATATACCATAATACAACACTTCATTATGCTTTTCATGTCCATATAATTAAGAGTCATACAATAGCTCCTTCAAGAAAACCAATGTTTCAATGTCCTGAATATCACTTAGACCAGTGGTAACCAGGAACACGTTAAAAAAAAAATCAACTTTTCACACAGATTTACTAAGCCATAAACTCTAAGTTAGGACACAGCAGACTGTTTTAATAAGTCCTCCAGATGTTTCAGATGCACAGTAAATTTTAATAAAAATCAGCTTAACCAAAGATGCATAGAAATGTATACCCTTTTACTCGTTCTAATAATTTAGCAAGGACAGACATTTAATCAGCTAATCACAACAATCTGAAGACACAACATACATATGGCCACCTCTCAAAAGGGAATAGAAGCTAACATGAAAAATCCGTCTGAGACTAATACTCGGAAGGAAAATACAAACTACACATAAATTATAATTCTGACTCCTAAACTTCCCACTGTTCCAAAATTTAAGCAGTAAAGCTTTCTTGGCTCGGCTCCTGTAGCTCTGCAGCTAGGGCACCAGCCATATACACCAAGGATGGCGGGTTCGAACCCGGCCCGAGTCCTCAGCTAAACAACAATGACAACTGCAACAAAAAAAGGCTGGGCATTGTGGTGGGCACCTGTGGTCCCAGCTACTTGGGAGGCTGAGGCAAGATAATCACTTAAGCCCAAGAGTTTGAGGTTGCTGTGAGCTGTGATGCCATAGCACTCTACCGAGGGCAATAAAGTGAGACTCTGTCTCAAAAAAAAAGCTTTCTTACTGCCAAAAAATGACACAATCCTGACCTTACTCTCAATTTATATGTCTTCATACAACTCAAGGACATGGTTCAACCATTTTAAACTTGGTTTCTTCCCTTCTTTCCATCTTCCCATTCAAAAATGCATTAAACTATCTATTGCTTCCATTACTCCCATCAAATCACTTCTATCATAAATTATAGCTTGGCTGATCTCAGATTTCCTTTGCAGAAATGGAAACTGCCTTCTAGTTCAAGAAATTAGTTTCAGGCTGGGCAACATAGTTCATGCCTGTAATCCTAACACTCTGGGAGGCCAGGACAGGCAGACTGCCTGAGCTCACAGGTTCAAGACCAGCCTGAGCAAGAGAAAGACCCTGTCTTTAAAAATAGCCAGGCGTTGTGGCAGGCACCTATCATCCCAGCTACTTGGGAGGCTATGGCAAGAGACTCACATGAGCCCTAGAGTTTGAGGTTGCTGCGAGCTATGACGTCACAGCACTCTACTTAAGGTGACAAAGTGAGATTCTGTCTCAAAAAAAAAAAAAAAAAGAAAGAAATGAGTCTCTATCTCATAATCAAGGCAACCCTCCCACTACCATTCAGTTCCCCACCCCCCAAAAAAGCCACAAAAGAGGTCTTCTCTTCCAGCAATTATTATTTGAATTATCAGCCACAATAGGGTTATTTGTACTGAATCCTCTAGACTGCACCCAACATTTCAAGGTCAAAGAACCCATGTCATCACTATACCTCAACATATCCAATGTTCACTCCTCTTTCTCACTTAACTGCTTGCTTCTAATCTAATTCATTTAGTAGAAGGGGGATAAGATCACTTTTCTCAATTCATTCAGCTTCTAGCTGTCTGCCTAGATCAGAAGCACTAAGAGAAACCAGACCAATCTGAGAGGTTATCAATACACTAATGTGTCTAACAGGAAAACAGGGACTTGATAAAAGCAAAAACTACAACAGAACCTAACTACCTTATTTTTTTAAAAGAATGTTCACTTCTCTGAACCCCAACAGCTTTTCGGTATAAACCAAACACCAATTCTCACATGTTCAAACAGGATCAACACCCACATCATTTATTAATATGTGCATACATATTACGTACATACACAAACACTTAACACACATATAGATCTTTGAACTAATTATGACTACTTGAAGATATGACTACTTGCTATATTCAACTGTCAATGGTGTATTTTTTATACATGCATTTTCTAAATTACCTGTTTACTCACTAAACCTCCCCTCACAAAAGCTACTAAAAGCAAAAAATAAGCATCTAATCACTGAATGCCAATGAGATATAACAAAAGACCTATGATAAGCAAAAATAAATAGTATAGAATTATGTGAGATTAGTGACATCATTCAAAAAACACTTTATGTAGCAAATTATTTCATCAAGGGCTCAGCATCAGAAAATTCAAAATGCCAATTTCATTTCCTTAAATGAATCATATAGAGTCCAAAATGTTTATTAAATCTTTATGTCTCACCAAGACACAGAAAATGGTAACTTAAGAATAGAATTAAAGGGGCGGCGTGGGTAGGGCACCAGCCCCATATGCCAGAGGTGGTGGGTTCAAACCCAGGCCTGGCCAAAAACTGCAAAATAAATAAATAAATAAATAATTTTAAAAAAAGAAAGAAAGAAAAGGCTTAAAAAAAAAAAAGAATAGAATTAAAGGAGTCCCTCAAATGTAACTTTAGCATTTAGCCAAAAACATAAATTAAGTAAATTCTCATCAGTCCAAAACAATTATCTCACCAACAAACTAGCAATTTCTCATTTATGTGATGAATGGAGAAGCTGCCTCACAGTGATAGGAAATGATTAAGAAATTTCCATATAAGGTTGGACTGGGATGGTAATAGGAGTGAAAAAACCACACTAGCTTCTTATTAATAAAAGTCACTGCTCTCTTGAAGTTATCATTTGAAATGCATTATAGAAAAACAAAGATGAGATATACCAACGCTATGAACACAAAAACTCTGCAAAAGAAAATTGTACTAATGGATCAAGAATCAACTTCCCTTACTGCAGTGGAAAAACTTACAGTGCCATTCTCCTTAGCCTACACAGTATTGATGAGAAAAAAACCTTGGGAAATTTACTAAGAACTTATATACAATTTGTGTCATGAGTCCTTAGATTAATACTTAGGCTAGACTTCAGAGTAATCACATTGAGCTTTACTTCATCATGCTCATTAAACACAGCTCATCATAAATCCAGCCAAGGTCTTTCCCAAGGTTTTTCCCAATGAATAAAACAACTATGCAAAAAGATTAACACCTTCAGACAGCATATCACTACCCATGGGATAGTATCTAGCCTGTAAGAATGATCAGATTTATATGACAATGGATATGAAATAGCAACAATTATTCAAGTGACACAGAATTAGGGGAGGGAATGTGAAGAAAATATAATTCATTTCCACAAGCAAATTATCTAATGAAATGAAAATATCCTAATGTTACCATGTATGAATGTTATCAACTTGCTATTCTCCCTGATAGTTTAATGTACATCAATTTAAGAACAATATACGCAAAATTTTCCAGAGTTAAGAATAAACAATAGTATAGGATAAAGGAAGATGGGTTTCATTTTATTAAATGAAGGCTAGTTGAGCAGATAAAAGTACCAAGTCCAACAAACAGATTCTGAAGATCTAAACTAAGTCCTAACATCTCTAACACAAGGAACCAAGATGATAAGGTAACACAATCCAAATTTTATGGATATCATAAAGGTCATACTACTTTTCCTGAAACATATCTCCTACTACATATGAAATTACTGGCTTCTGGAACTGTGTCCTTTCAACTTTATTTTTTCCACCAAAGAACAAATGATCTAACAAAATAAACTCATGAAAGAGCCATACAAATCAATCATATGTAAGAAGACAGTTCAAAAATTCAGATGTACAAATACCTACACTTTAGACCACTATATTATCCTCAGCCATTAAATACAAAATAATCCACATTAAACAAACATCTAATTGAGCTATGGGGATCCTTCTTGCATCTGGGGATCTTGCATCTCACTTACTTTTTTATATTTAAATCATGCTCAGTCAAGAAAATTAGTTCAGCCTATCTTCTTATAACCATTTCTATCTCACATTCGTTCTTAAAATCATAGGCAAGTAGGTATTATATTTAAAAAACTAATTCCAATGCTCAACAGAGATGATGCTGAAAGCAGAATAGAATTATTCCTTCTCATTTATTATCTCTCACCTTGCTGTAAGACCACCTCATCTCTTTACCAATATATCATTTAAAACACTCCCCAGTTCACTTTCTATTGGCTTATCAAACATATCTTCAGAACTTTATCTCAAATATTGCTCTATAATTAAGTACTCCTCACTCCTATAATCTCAAGTGGCACTTATGATTTCCACCTTTTATCCAAAAATAACAAATTGTAAATATCAAGGAAAGGTATGAAACAAAATAAGTACTGGTAAATACTAAATAATTCAACTGACCTCTGTTTAGGAATGGCTGGCTACTTCAGTGTGTAGGAGAATGAAGTCAGATATTAGACAGGCCTAGATTCTAATCAACTATTCCATCATAAGAAGTACCTACAAATTTGTTTTCTGACATAAATTTAGTAATGCTGCATCATTCTTTCACTTAATAGTTCTTAAAACATCTATTTGTGTGATGAGCTCTATACAAATGAATTAATTATAGACAAATGAAGAAAAAAGAAACACAAAATCAACTATCCTAAAATGTCAACAACATTCATGTGAAGTCATGTACCATACTCACTGTGTTCCACAATATCTGCTCCATACATATTATTCCTCCTTCTTCCTGGACATCACTTAGAACCCTAGAACTGTGGCACATTTTTTATCCAAGAGGTATAGTCTCATTTTACCATGTCCTTGTTTATGTCTCACTAGGTGCCTGCACCTTCTGTGATCCAAGGGTAAGTTTCCTTTTAGCTTTCAACAACATACAAAGTACAGAAAAAAGAAAAAGAAATTAGCTCAGAGTATCCATGTATATAAAGGATACGTGAGGAACAGGCAAAGTACAATACTACACTTTCCATTTCTATGTATTCAGTGTTTTCATGTGTCAAGCTAAGATTTTCTATTGAAAATCTTGAAACTGGAAAAATCTAGTGAGGCACATTGACTGGTTTTCAGTGTCATTTTAAGCTCAAGTTTTGAAATCATTGTGTTCAGACAAGGTCCTATGTCATCATGAACCTAGCCAAGGCCTCTGCAATATACTCTTACTTGTCTTTACAAGGTTATTTTACCTGAGTGATTTACGTTTCTGTCCTAAAAGCAGCTAATATGATTTTCAGCCTCGTTGCGACACTACTCGTTAGGATCCACACAGCAGTAAACACAGGATCAAGTTCTCTCTTCCTTTCTGAGTCATCAACTAAGTGAGCAAAAGAGTATTACATGAGTCTGAAAACGGTGTAACTTACAAATACATCACTTCAGTTTCTTGTCATTCTCCCATTACAAGAAAAACCCATGAAAACATATTTTGGCTTTGTTTCAAAAAATTAATCTACTAAGCATTATTATGCATATGAACAGGACCAAGGGAGCTAGAATATAAGTGTGAGCAAGACTAAATATAGCAACATATCAGCAACTGGATAAAACACATTTGAAAATCTCACTTGCCTCATTCTTGCCCTTAATATTTCTTAAAACATCTATAAGACTGTAATTGACTACTATAATTGACGTGTTGAAATCAGTAAAGGTTATCACCTTTCTAAGATGAACACAGTAGATTAAATAAGTGATTATGAAATTTGTAGAGAAGAAGCACTATTATCCCATAATTATTTATGTAAATTAGTTTATACTTGTAATATTCTATTAGAAGAGCCGTAAAGAAACAAAACACCAGTATATTCATTAGAAGACTTCTAAAATTGTATATCATAATATTAATTAAGAACTACTGAAGTTCACAAAAGCACATAACTTCTTGAGTAACTTTTGAAATCCTTACAGTATCAAGACCAGTTTATCTGTCATATGAACACAGAATATCTCAAATACTTCACAACCTATGGTAAGGTACAATAACTACTAAATCCCAAGAATTCCATTTGAAACTGTTCTGCAAACTACAATAAAAAATTTATCAAACATGACAAGCAACATGAACATATTTGTGGATTTAAGATTTCATAAAATATGTATACCAAACCAAGTTCTAGATGAGACATTCAAGATTTGAACATAAGAACCTAGGATGATTTCTAGGTAACACAAAGCATTTATGACCAAGAATGTTATATTGATGTGTTCCTAATGGGATCCTAAAGAAGCTCAGAATTAGCAATCCGTAACAAAAGATTCACACATCAATCTTAAACTCCCCCTCAACCATATTAAAATCTATGTCCCAAGTCATCTTCTTTTATACTAGTATAACTCATAAACTACGAAGGTTCTCAAAAAGTCAAGTAAGTTTTAGGAAAAAGATAATAGTACTACCACCACAAAACAGCTATTAGAAGCAAATAACATACAGACACATTGTGGAGTGAAGGGGAGTGACTGAGATGTATCAATAGTATCAGTAGCCTAAGGTCTAGAGCTTTTATAACTCACCTTCAACTTACAAACCAGTCATTTTTAGTTAAAAAAGCATTAAAAACAGGTTTTCCTCAATTTTGCTGCATGATCACACATGTCAAAATCTCAGGGTCATCCACATCAGCAGACCTATTCAAGGAGAAATGCTTTCCTACAAAAAAACAAAAAAGCGTCACAATTAATAGTAGTTCTAAGAGCAGACTGAGGAGAAAATATAGGCCTTCACCTACCACCCACACAAATCTCAAAAAGGTAATGTCATTTGTTTACTTTATGCTCCTTACCTGAGAAAAACAATTTTGGGAGAGACCATATAAAGTTGGTGACTACAACAACAGTCACTTTGATGATTTCTTTTCTTTAGAACCTTTCCACCTGCAAGCACATGACTTAAAAGATGGAAAATGTATCTGACAACTACTGCAGGTACGTTCAAAAGAGAAAATAAAATTCTAGTCAGTTTACCTCTATTGTATCATGGAGCTAGCACCAATTCTAACAGTAGTACTAAAAAGCTAACTCTTATAATCAATATAGATAATTCACTCACTGCCTAGTGGAAACCTTAGCAGCAAAATCTAAAAATCTCCTCCCTCTTCCCTTCTAAAACGTACTTATTTGTTCAATAACTAACTCAGACTGGACCTAGTTACAAGGGCATTCCTTAACTATTTAACTCAAGAGTTTGACTCTGATACAGAGACTCTGTCACTCTGATACAGGTGAACATAAACATAATTTGTACTTTGGCATGCCAAATGTATTTTAGGGTCTATAATATAGACCCTAAATAAACGTTTATTATAAGGAATAGAACATAATTACCTCAAATATGCAATCCCCTGCCTCACAGTACTGAGGCTCTGCCAGTCATTTAGTAATTTATAAATGAATACTTATGGGTAGAGAATGGTTATTTCAGTATTAAGTCCTCAGTTCTGTTCACAGGACACTGTAAAAACTGAAATTCCAAGTTCCACAGAAAGCAATGATCCAAATTCCAAATGCTTTGATTTAATGAGTGTAAGTCTGATTCAGTACCACAATTTCCGTAAATAAAAAGATGGCCTTACAAGGCTTTTCATGCCATCCCCACGTCCCATCAGATAATGCTGATAGTTAAGTGAGAGGCAGGAGGCCAAGTTTGAAGTAGCACAATCACTTAAACCCCTGGTCATGAGTTGCCTTATTTATAAGGGTTGTTACCCAAAACCAGTCAAATCACAAAATGAAGGGTAGGAAGCAGGAACAAGTATCACAACCATTAAATCCTAAGAATCAAAGAGAAAATAATTTGAATGAATTGCTTAAGAGGAATTGCCTTATTCACAATTATCTTCAAGACTAGAAAAACTCCAGTTTTGACATTAACCTCAACAAAATTAAAAAAAAAAAATGTACAACAGTACCTCACAGTTTAATTGCTCTATGCATTTATTATTAGCTATTATTAATGCAGAAAGGGGACAAAAAGCTCATAAACACTCTACACAATTTCACAAGACACATTGTGGGGTGAGGGGGAGTGACTGAGATGTATCAATAGTATCAGTATCCTAAGGTCTGGGAGGACGCATTCCTGGGGGAGGTGGACCTGAAAAGGAAACAAAAAGCACATAGCACAGTTAGAAAAAGATCTTAATATTCAGGTGCCTGGCTGGCTAATTGAGCCGCTATGCTCCCACTCACCTCTAATTCCTGGTGGAGGGGGTCTCATTCCTGGAGGGGGCATACCTATTGGTGTCCCTCGAGCAGGGGGAAGTCCAATTGGTGGGCCCATGGGTGGTCTCATACCAGGTGGAGGAGCCATAATGCCTGTAACAAAAATGGTAGACATAAAGGGCCCATAAATTGGCTTGGGAAAGTAAGAATTTGGTCCAAATAATCCACAGAGAAATGGCCCAGACAATAATGAGAGGATCAAATCGTTTCTTATAGACCATTACTCTTATACATCATCTCCAATTCAAAATAGTCCACAGCCTCTAATTAAAAACCAGTATGTGAAAAAGGGAAACATACTCTCTAAATTCCATATCAGGTACTTAAGGTACATCTTCATTCATTAACTTATTTTTCAGTGTCTTTTTAATCATTTCCTCAAGATGAAATAATATCTCACAAGAAACCCAAATTCTTCTTGCTCACCAATACCTTACCTGGAGGTGGTGTTGCTCTGCCTACAGGGGGAGGAGGGGTCCCTCGTCCTGGGGGATACTGGGTTGGGGCTCCAGCAATGCTGGCAGTAGCAGCAACGGCAGCAGCTGCTACAGTGCCTCTTCCCTGTGGAGTCATTACCTGAGGAAGCATGGCCAGAAAGATAGCAAAAGTGAGGCACATCCTCACATTATTCAAACCCACAAAATAAATGGTATAAAAGACATATTAAATACAATTATTGCAATTTTTCATTTCACTCATTATCTCCATTTTTTTTTTTTTTAACCCTGGTACTCTACTATCTAATAAGTCCTTTTGTCCCTTCTCAACTCTGGTATATTCATCCAAATTCTCTTTACTTCCCTAACAATAGTGGCAAGTTAATCTTATCAAAGTACCTTTACTCACGCGATGACCAAATGCTGCTTACACAGTATGACATGTAAAATTAGGTTTTTAAATCTCCTGAGTATGCCCAATGGAAGCTGGGCAGTCCTGAGACTCCCCTGAGAGGCTAGAGCATGGGGTGGCTTCACCAAGCATAAGCATAAGACAATAATGTTTTATTTGATAAGTTAGTGTATATGGAAAAGTTCAGCACTGTATATCCTCTACCCAGATCAAACAATTCTTAGCATTTTGCCATTTCTGTTTGCTGTCTATCTATAAGTTTAAATGTATGAACCATTTTGACAGGAAGTTGTGGAGGTACTGAACCATTTGAAAGTAAGTTGCAGGCATTGTAACATTTTGCAACTAATACTTTACAACATAACATTTCATAATTGTTAATAAATACTTAAACATGTTTCCTCAGAATAAGCCCACTATCCTTCCCCAAGCCTAAAACTAACAAAGTCATTATTATGTCTAAGAAAATTAACTGTGTATTCTATCAGGTTTTTAAATCTCCTCATATTCTGCCACATTCTGCCAATAAAATGAAACCCTCTCCTAGTTCCTCACCTGCTGGGATGGTCCCCCAACTCCTCGGACTGGACCTGCTAACCCAGCAGGAGCCTGGGGAATTGGTACACCAGCTGGTACTCCTCTGCCAGCTGCCCTACCAACTCCAGGGCCTCCTGCAGCTCCAGCAAGTGGTACTCTAGCAATGCCAGTCTGAAACAAGAAAATTTATAGCTTAGATACAAATAATTTATCCAAGTTCTCATAAGTCTTATTCAAAAGTCATTCCTCCCTGCCATATCCCCACACCATCTCATATTAATTGAGAATTCAAGTTAATAAGTATAGAATGGAAGTGCCTTGCAGATTCCTAAACTGTATATAGTTCTCAAATCAATTTTTATAACCATACAAGGCAAAAGTCAGATTATCTTACCCTTATCTATAAAAGTCCATCAGATAGAATAACTCATCAAAAAAAGCCTTAATCCCTAAAAGTACAGATAACCAAAAACTGACATCAAGTGCTATACACATTTCATTTGACAACTGTGTACTATGCCTCCAGTGTGTGCTCTGATTTCAGATATATGAAATACTTTAAAAAAATGTTCTCGCACACTTAAGTTCTTTCCTTCCCTGTATCTTCCTTACATCTTTGGGGGGCGGCCCCTCCACAGTCATGGACACCAAGTTCTCCCCACGCAGCAACACCAGACCCAAAACCCGCTTTTCTTCACGTTCTGGCTGCTTTGCATTCTTTGGCCTATAAATCAGAAATAAATTTCAGTCACCTGATCTAGTGATCTAGTGACCTCTAGATCACTCAATCACCCAAATATTCATGAAGTATCAAAGAAAACAATAACTGATGCCATTTAAACAGTAACCTACAACCCAAAAATAACTAGAAACACCTCAAGACTCATTATAACATACAAGGATAAAGAGTAAAGTTATTTTGTTTAACTTCAGTCTTTTTTCTAAAGGTTTCCTTGATGTTATGCGATAGCAGACCTAAATTATTCTATAAAAGGACATGCCTAAACCTTTTAAGATATTCAAAATTGAAATGTCAATTTTCATATTAGGAAGGGAGATAACTTTTTTTTAAATTATTTAACTAAATAACTAAATCTTGGGCAATGCCTGTAGCTCAAAGGAGTAGGGCTCCAGCCCCATATACCAGAGGTGGCAGGTTCAAACCCAGCCCTGCTAAAAACTAAATAACTAAATCTTAATGATAGTTAATATGTAGTATAGAACTGAAATAAGGAAATTGAAACAGTAATAGCAAAGAAGAAATACCAAGTTATAATCATATCCCAACCACCACCATGAAGAATGATTCACTGTTTAAACCAAGATTTCTTTAGTCTAAGACTGTAACAGAAAGCCAGGCATGGGAGGTGGAGGCAGGTGCACTACTTAAGCTCAGGAGACTAGCCTGAGCAAGACTAAGCCTCTGTCTGTATAGAAAAACTAGCCAGGCATGGCAGATCCTGTAGTCCCAGCTACTTGGGAAGCTGAGGCAGTAAGATCACTTTAAACCCAGGAGTTTCAGGGGGCTATAAGCCATGATAACACCATGGCACTCAACCCCAGGGAGACAGAGTGTGACTCCTCAAAAAAACAAAAACAAACACACACACAAAAAGACTGTAACAGAAGCAAATCAATTAATAACAAGTTCTCAATTTGTAAAATAAACATAACCTGATTGTTTTCGATATTACAGTTTTATTTCTACTAAATCCATGAATGTTTTTACAAACTTAAAATAGTTCGGAATCAAAAACTCTGACCTAATTCAAGCTCTGGACTTTCCTTCCTACTGCCTCTACCTGTATTATCCAAACCTAATCTGGCCTTACTTGATCTTCCTGAACTCATCACAATCACAGAGAATCAAATTCATATGTTTGTCAAAAGCCTTGAAGGTGCCAATGAAGATCCGGCCATCTTGCAGGATACATCTCATTCTATAGTCAATGTGCTGCAGCATCTTGCTACTCTTGCCCACAGTCTGGAAGTAGTAAGATAAAAAGAGCCGATGATCAGTTAGTCTGCAGCCTCCTTATCCAACCTTTTCCCATTTCTCACCCACTCCTATATAATCCAAATCTGGTTTCCTTATTAAATAAACCTCTATTTTTCAAATAATTTTTCCATACTTAATTAAATAAACCTCATTTTTTTTCCAATAATTTTTCCATACTCAACTCATACTTAACCAAACTTCAATTCAGAACAACTATCCTTCTCTAAATAAGAAACCTTGTACTTCTCAAAATCCTAGAAATCATTCTCATCATGATAAATTAAAATTCTATCCAAAAAAATGATCTTCAAGTCCAGCTCACTTTAAGATATTTGATTTTAGTCCCCTTTTCTTTCCCAATTCTAATCCAAAATACCACTTCCTAATCCAAGTGACCATGAGGACTATTTTTTTACCCCTGCTCAAATTCCTGCCTCTATTAAAAACTTTACAACTCCAGCTTGGTGCCTGTAGCACAATGGTTATGGCGCCAGCCACATACACTGAGGCTGGCAGCTTCAAACCAAGCCTGGGCCAGCTAAAACAACGACGACAACTGCAACAAAATATGGCCTGGCATTATGGCGGGGACCAGCTACTTGGGAGGCTGAGGCAAGAGAATCGCTTAAGCCCAGGGGTTGGAGGTTGCCGTGAGCTGTGATGCCATTGCACTCTACCAAGGGTGACATAGTGAGACTCTGTCTCAAATTTAAAAAAAAAAAAAAAAAAAAAAATACTTACAAATCCCATCAACTCAATGCAAGAATGATGCACTAATTCTTAGTTCTTCTAAGAACTGTTAAGTTCCATCATACCCACAACCCTATTATTCTGCGCTTAGGATCAGTGTTTCTTTGCCTTCTTTCTCTTTCATTGGTTCCCCTTAGGCATATTTTAGATTTTTATCCTAATCACCCATACTTCTGAAATTGTAATATGCAGATATGCTGCATATAGTATTTTCACATAATAGATACATTTGGAGGACCACAAAGCATTATAAAGCCTGAGACTGTTTTTCCTATCTCAAGAACCAAAATTCACCCTCTTGGGGGGCATTTATCATTCTCTTTGGGAAAGCATGAACTAGACTGTCTATTCTTACTCAACTAAACTCAAACCAAAGTAATCTCTACTTAGAATTCTAACTCTGTCTCCAGACTGTTTTTTTCTGTACTACTGAAGCTCTAGACTCTCAATTTTCAAAATGGTGTTTCTGTCTTCCGTAATATGACCTAAGAGTTTCTCAACTATAACATGGTCTCTTGCAACTATAATAATAACTAAAGACTTGGGTCAGGCATGGTGGCTCACACCTGCAATCCATCTCTAAAAAATAGCTGGGCATTGTGGTGGATGCCTATAGTCCCAGCTACTTGGGAGGCTGAGTCAAGTGTTGGCACTTGGATGGCTTGAGCCCAAGAGTTGGAGGTTGCCACAGCAGTCTATCAAGGGTGACAAAGTGAGACACTGTCCTAAAAAAAAAAAAAAAAAAAAAAAAAAACTCCTGTATTTTTTCACATCATAAAAAAAAATCTCTCAAGATGGCTTCCAGGGTGGTGCCTGTGGGCTCGGTGAGTAGGGCACTGGCACCATATACAGAGGGTAGCGGGTTCAAACCTGGCCCTGGCCAAACTGCAACAAAAAAAATAGGCAGGCATTGTGGCGGGAGCCCAGCTACTTGGGAGGCTGAAGCAAGAGAATCGTTTAAGCCCAAGAGTTTGAGGTTGCTATGAACTGTGACACCACAGCACTGTACTAAGGGTGACATAGTGAGACTCTGCCTTAAAAAAAAAGAAATTGCTCATGTCCAACTGTTGCAGTGAGAATCCATATATACAAATATATCCTTATTTCTTACATTCAGAACTCAAAATCACCCCACATGCCAGCAAGTATTCCTTTGGGCCTTTACAAAGCTCCTCATCCTTATAACTTAATGTACATCTTACCATTATTGCTGCTCCACCAAATCTGATGTCCACAGTTAAAACTTCTTGATTAAAGACCAAAGGGAAGGCTATGGATAAAGGTGTGATGCAGAATTTCCTAGAAATAATGCAAGCTGAGCAGAAACTTCAAACAGTAGATGAAGCCTGTAGAGGAAAGCATGTTATAGCTTGGCATGTTCAAAAACATCCTTCCTGTCATATACCCATGCCCACACCAAGGTACTACCAAATTTCACTAGTCCCCATCTTAACTTATACATTTGATACAAACAGGATTGACAAAACTCTTATTTTATTTAGCAAATTTTTTTTTAGACAGAGTCTCACTATGTTGCCCTCACTAGAGTGATGTGGCATCACAGCTCTCAACAACCTCAAATTCCTGGGCCCATGCAATTCTCCTGCCTCAGCCTCCCAAGTAGCTGGGACTACATGCGCCCACCACAACACCAGGCTATTTTTTTGTTGCAGTTGTCATTGTTGTTTAGCTGGCCCGGGCTGGGTTTGAGCCCACCACCCTCTGTGTATGTGGCTGGTGCCATGCTACTGGCACCAAGCCCTATTTAGCAATTCTTAAGTGTTTCTTTTTTTTTTTTTTTTTTTTGTTAGGGATTCACTGTGGGTACAAAGAATTAGGTTATACTGATTGCATTTGTTAAAGTCCCTCTTATACTTGTATCTGACCCCCAAGAGGTGTGCCATATACCGTGACCCCCACCCTCCCTTTTCACCCCATCCTAGCTACTTCATTCCCCTACCCCACTCCTTGTATTAGCTCATCTACTGCATTTATATTAGATTTGAGTATATTGGATTCTTGCTTCTCCATACTTGTGACACTTTACTAAGAAGAATGTGATCTACCTCTATCCAGATTAATACAAAAGATGTGAAGTCTCTATCTTTTTAAACAGCTGAATAGTATTCCATGGTATACATATGCCACAGTTTGTTCATTCATTCCTGGGTTGGTGGGCATTTAGGTTGTTTCCACATTTTTGTGATTATAAATTGAGCTTCGATAAACAGTATAGTGCAAATTAATTCTCAAGTGTTTCAAATGTTAATGGACGAAGAGGGTCTCATATGCCTACAATGTTAGCCAATAAACAGAGATCTGGATAGGCCCACCAAACTTTGACAGAAAGCTAGCAATACTGGAGAACAGTGAAAGTAGTCTCTACAAGACTATTCTGTTTTTGTATTTCCAAAATTTCAGTTTATACATACTGTTTAACAATAAACACCACAATAATCCTTATTTTAAATAATTATCAGCACAACTCAGAGATAATATATTACAACATCTACAATTAAAAAGTTAATTCCTAAACTATTCAGATGGGCATCTTTAGGGTGGGAGCTAAAGTTAAAAAAAGAGTAAGAATGAGAGATAGGGCCAGGCGTGGTGGCTCATGCCTATAATCCCAGCACTTGGGAAGCTAGGCAGAGGGATTGCCTGAGCTCACGATTTCGAGACCAATTTGAGAAAAAGTGAGACCCCATCTATAAGAAATAGCCAGGTGCTGTGGCAGGCACCTATAGTCCCACCTGTATGGGAGGCTGAGGCAAGAGAATCACTTGAACCCAAGAGTTTGAGGTTGGTGTGGGCTAAGATGCCATGACACTCTACCAAAGGTGACCAAGTGAGAATCTGTCAAAAAAAAAAAAAAAAAAAAAAAAAAAGAATGAGATAGTGAAATAAAGGTCACTTAGGACCCAAAACAACCAGACCAGCTGTGGCACGTATGCCCTAGCCTGACAGACTCCATCTTATTCTCACAACATTTGCTTTTACAAATAACATTAAAAATAAGTTTCACGAGTGGTACCTAAAGCTCACACTGGGGCTGGAAGGTTTGAACCTGGCCCCGGGCCAGATGAAACAACAATGACGGGCTCAGCGGCCAAGGCTTCAGCCACATACACCAGAACTGGCAGGTTTGAATCCAGCCCAGGCCTGCCAAACAACAATGACAACTACAACCAAAAAATGGCTGGGCATTGTGGCGGGCGCCTATAGTCCCAGCTACTTGGAAGGTTGAGGCAAGAGAATCACTTGAGCCCAGGAGTTGGAGGTTGCTGTAAGCTGTGATGTGATGGCACTCTACCCAGCGTGACAGTTTGAGGCTCTGCCTCAAAAAAAAAAAAAAAAAAAAAGACAACTGCAACAACAACAAAAAAAAATAGCCAGGCATTGTGGCAGGCCCTGTAGTCCCAACTACTTGGGATGCTGAGGCAAGCAAATCTCTTAAGCCCAAGAGTTTGAGCTTGTTGTGAGCTGTGATACCATAGCATTCTACCCAGGGTGACAGCTTGAGACTCTGTCTCAAAACTAATAATAAAAAAATGAAAAGTAAATAAATAATATATACTTATAAATTTATAAGACTATGAACTGGATTGAGAAGCCAAAACATTTCTCGGTATAAAAAGCAAAAAGAAAGAAAAGAAAACAATTGTGCACACAAATACATTGACAATTGCTCTTATTTTAGGAACAGCTGGAGAGAAATTAAGTCCCACAGTCTGCTTGCAACCATATCTAGTAACCATGAAATTACTACAGAAATTTGAGTATAAAGGGTTCTACTAGGAAGTATTTCTCAGAAAATTTATTTTATTCCTAGATTTAATCTCAAAATAGTGACCATAAACAGGCATAATTAATTCAAGTTAAGAGATAATACATTAAAAATAGAAATAAAGGCAGGGTAGTAGCTTACGCCTATAATCCTAGCACTCTCAGAGGCCAAGACAGGTGGATTACTGTAGCCCCTGAGACTAACCTGAGCAAGACCCTGTCTCTACCACACATAGAACAGCCTGGCGTTGCAGTAAGTGCTTATAGTCTCAACTACTTGGGAGGCTAAGGCAAGAAAGATCACTTGAGCCCAGGCATATGAGGTTGCTATGAGCCATGACACTCTAGCCTATAGCAACAGTAATACTGTGTCTCTAAAAAAAAAAAGGAAAATCTTTAAAGGAATTCATTCATAATACTTCTTCCTCTCTCATTTTCTAAAGAAGTATATAATGCCCTCATTTCTGAAGGTTTATTATCATCTTAAAATAATGGAACAAAAGCATTAAATCAAAATCAACTCTGGAATGGCTTTTTCCTAAAAAATAAAAGCAATCAACATAAAAAAATACTAAATAAATCTGTATCACATTGAAAAATTATGGATAGTGGGCGGCACCTGTGGCACAGTGAGTAGGGCGCCAGCCCCATATGCCGAGAGTGGCAGGTTCAAACCCAGCCCCAGCCAAACTGCAACAAAAAAGTAGCTGGGCATTGTGGCAGGCGCCTGTAGTCCCAGCTGCTTGGGAGGCTGAGGCAAGAGAATCGCGTAAGCCAAAGAGTTAGAGGTTGCTGTGAGCCGTGTGACGTCATGGCACTCTACCCGAGGGCTATACAGTGAGACTCTGTCTCTACAAAAAAAAAAAAAAAAGGAAAGAAAAAAGAAAAATTATGGATAGTATCTTTATTATGTTGCACATTCAAATGAGAAATATACGGGTAAAACAGAAAGGTGAGAAAAAGACAAAATAATAAAACACAATTAGTATATCACATGGGAAATATTTAGATTCTTTAACATTAATTGTTAATGATATTTTAATTAAAGTAACTAATCTTGATGAAAATGTATTATAATTGACACTTGTTTTTTTTTTTTTTTTTTTTTTTTTAGAGGCAGAGTCTCGCTTTATTGCCCTTGGTACAGTGCTGTAGAATTACAGATCACAGTAACCTCCAACTCCTGGGCTTAGACGGTTCTCTTGCCTCAGCCTCTGAAGTAGCTGGGACCACAGGTGCTCGCCACAACGCCCAGCTATTTTTGTTGCTGTTGTTGTTGTAGTTTGGCTAGAGCCAGGTTCGAACCCACCACCCTCGGTATATGGGGCCAGCGCCCTACTCACTGAGCCATAGATGCCACCCTATAATTGACACATTTTTTGAAGGCAAGAAAACTAATGTTTGCAATTCAATTTAGAAAATGTACTTTGAATCTATTTTCACACACGTGTATCTGAGAAAATCAATGCCTAATGTTTTATGAAAAGCTATTTGCCGAAGTCTTGTTCAAACTACCAGCAAAAAAAAAAAAAAAAAAATGAAGTATCCCGAAAAAGAGAATTATAAAACATTCACTAGGCTGGGATATTTAACAGCCATTTATAATGCAGTACTTTATATATCATTCACAAGTGAAAATCTATAGAAAACAGGAATAAAAATTAAAACACATGAACTATAAAATGTGGATAAAAAATAGAAATATGACAAAAAAAGTCAAGACAGGAAGAATAAAACAGAAATATGACAAAAGAGTCAGGAAAATTAAGGACCTGGTTTTACTTTTTTTATACATTATGCAACGTGTGAAGCTTTTAAGGAAAAAGAACTTAACAGGTCCCCAGTGATTAAGTAAACCCCAAACACCCTATTATTTAATGGTTTCTTTATTGTTGGTAATTACCAAATCAGTTCTAACCTAGTTTTTGTGATCAATTTCTTCACTGTTCCAATACTGCTTTAACCACCTCTTGGTGTCTCAGCTAAGAATGCCTGTCTTAGTTCAGCCTGGAAATCCACCACAGGAGCTTGTCGCTGCTGAGAACGCCTCGGGTACAACTGACACCTAGGACAAGAGGCACAATATTTGTAAATGATAAACAGACATTTGCATGTATCTGTAGCCCCATTAAAAAAAAAACAGAAGAGACCCTTACATTTTAAGAACACCTTCCTTTAGGGTCAGAATATCATTACCTTATGAGAAAACAATAAACACAATAGGAGCCACTGCACACAGATGTACAAAGATCTAGATATTTACCATTTCCAAATAACTAAAAACCCAAGAGCTGGCAGTCATACAGAAACACTATCAGTATCATATACACTCACATTTTCCAAACATCCTGTGTGAAATAATCCTTTTTCCCTTTGGGAGCGAGAAAGAATTTGCTAAAGCTTTTTCAATGAAATTTTAAGGCTATCATTTGTACTAATCTCTTGAAAAGTCATGACATAAAACAAAGAACTTCCAGGGCCTAGGCTGTTTAAGTACTCTGAAACTGTGCAATCCATTTAGTAGTATGCAGGAAATTCTAGAGACAAGCCCTCAACATACAGCTATGAATTGGTAACCTGGATGTAAAATCTTATCATGAACATAACAAGAAATTACAATGACTTTGAGGAGCGATATCACTAAGAATTCTGCCCTTTTTGATAAATAAGAACTTGGAAATAGAACCCTTTCCTGTAGCTATTCAAAAGTACTTTTTAAAAAATTTTTTATTTATTTTTTTATTTATTTATTTTTATTGTTAAATAATAGCTGTGTACATTAGTGCAATCAAGGGGTACAATGTGCTGCTTTCATATACAATCTGAAGTATTCTCATCAAACTGTTCGGCGTAGCCTTCATGCAAAAGTACTCTTATCATGCTTTTGTATACTAAAGAATTAATCTAAGGCCAGGCACGGAGGTTCATGCCTATAATCCTAGCACTCTGGGAGACTGAGGTATATGGATTGCCTAAGTTCGGGAGTTCGAGACCAGCCTGAGCAAGAGCAAGACCCTGTCTCTGAAAAGAAAAATAGCCAGGTGTCAAGGTGGACACCTGTAGTCCCAGCTACTTGGGAGGCTGAGACAGGAGGACCACTTGAGCCCAAGAGTTTGAGGTTGTTTGTGCTATGACACCACGGCACTCTAATGAGGGTGACAAACTGAGACTCTTTCTCAAGAAAAAAAAAAAAAAAAAAAAAGAGGCTCAGGGCCCGTGGCTCAGCAGTTAGGGCACTGGCCACATACACCGAGGCAGGAGGGTTTAAACCCAGCCTGGGCCTGCTAAACAACAACGACAACTACAACAAAAGAATAGCCGGGCGTTGTGGCAGGCATCTATAGTCTCAGCTGCTTGGGAGGCTGAGACAAGAGAATTGCTTAAGCCCAAGAGTTAGAAGTTGCTATGAACTGTGATACTAGAGTACTCTACTGAGGGTGACATAGTGAGACTACCTCCATCTCTTAAAAAAAGAAATAGAAAAAAGAAAATTAATTTAACTGGCCTTTATCTTTGGTTCCTAGGATATTACTTCCAAGTACTATGAATTTACCAAATAACAAGAATTTCTTTGTTATTCAAGGTAGGTCCCTAGGATCACACCTAAATTTATGCTAATAAGAACCACAAAAGAAAATAAAGAAATTCCTGAGTAAAAGGATAGGGCTGGCTAGGTGCCTGTAGCTCAAGTGGCTAAGGCATCAGCCATATATAGCAGAGCTGGCGGGTTTGAACCCAGCCCAGGCCTGCCTGAATCCAGCCCAGGCCTGCCAAACAACAATGACAACTACAACCAAAAAATATCTGGGCATTGTGGTGGGTGCCTATAGTCCCAGCTACTTGGGAGGCTGAGGCAGGAGAATCTCTTAAGCCCAAGAGTTTGAGGTTGCTGTGAGCTGTGACAACATCACAGCACTCTACCAAGGGCGACATGGTGAGACTCTATTGCCTCAAGAAAAAATAAAAAAATAAACAAGGGGAAAGCCAGGCACGGTGGCTCATGCCTGTAATCTCAGCACTCTGGGAGGCGGAGGAGGATGACACTCAGAAGTTCGAGACCAGCCTGAGGAAGAGTGAGACTCCCATCTCTAAAAATAGCCAGGCATTGTGGATGGCACCTGTAAGCTCTGCTACTTAGGAGCTGAGGCAAGAGAATCACTTAAGCCCAAGAGGTTGAGACTGCTGTGAGCTATGATAACACAACACTCTACTGAGGGTGATAGTGAGACTGTCTTAAAAAAGGGGGGCATCATATAGCCATCAATTCTAGGAGTTAAAAAAACCAAATAAATATTCAAACAAACTTCTATTAACATTCATCATTGGTTTGTAGAGTATTCCATTTGTATCTTGTGTTGAGTTTTATTCAATTTTCCTTGAATTTTCTGGAGAGGATGCTAACGATAACCCAGTCCTTTCAGTTTGGAAGAAGGTAGGAAATGAATGAGTAAACATTAAAGTAACACTCATAACATAAAGAATAACTAAGTGTCCCTATCCTGAGACTCCTGAGCACATGAACCATGTAGGATAATGTTTAAAAGTAAACATTTCCTACATCAAGCACACGAAGTAAATTCAGTGTGAGTTCAAAATGACTTACTTTTCTTCCAGAGGCTTAAGAAATCTGGACCCCCCTGGGTTAATCACAGAGATAGGCTTTTTTGGAGTTTTAAAATTCCTTAGGCCTTTTCTCTGAGGCAGTACACCCCGTTAAGCCTGAGATCCAAGGGCATGCAGCCCTTCCTCAGAGGTACGGGCCAGTGGGTTGACATATGTTAACAACATATTGTCAGAGGTCTATAGATATTCTGCCCTGAAGAAAGGACACAGTCATTACTTCATACTGGGTAAACTGAGTGAATGCTTAAAGATATTCAATTCCCCGCTGGCTAATTTTACCCTTGTGATGTTCCTTTAGATACCTGCTCAGAAATTAGTCATTGTCTAGAAGAAGAGATTTACTACATAAGTGATTGTATTGATATGCAAAAAAGGTAAGAAAATGAGGAAACTAATAGATAAGGGATTAAGTGTGTACGTGACTAAAAAAGTATAAAACCTGAACTTGGAATAAAAAACTTTGCTATACGCCATATCAGAGTGTATAGTCCGTTTCTTGACTTAATAATTACAGGAGTGAGTTTACACCTACAGCAAAGCTTCTGTTCATTCGCGTCTCCGGTCACACAACAAACCATGTGGCAGAGTCTATCAATCCTGCTTACCTATTCCTATAAATCCACTTTCTCAAAATGAAGAGGCACAAGTGGATAAATAATACTATATCCCTAACTCACTTCAAATCCTTCCCCAAATTCATGATCTTGCTATTTATACACTCTATATAATGGAGGTAAGAATTTTTTTTTTTTTTCTTTTTTAGAGAAGGAGTCTCATTTTATCACCCTTGGTAGAGTGCTATGCCATCATAGCTCACAACAAACTCCAACTCCTGGGTTTAGGCCATTCTCTTGCCTCAGCCTCCTGAGTAGCTGGGACTACAGGTGCCTGCCACAATGCCGGCTTTTTTTTTGTTGCAGTTTGTCCAGGACCAGGTTTGAAACCACCACCCACAGTATATGGGGCCAGTGCCCTACCCACTGAGCCACAGGTGCTGCCCTGAGGTGAGAAAAATTTAAGTTATTTATTCTTCAAAAAGTATCAAAAAGTTTCCAAAGATATGGACAATTAATGACACCAAAGAAGGCTTACCTCATCCCAAAACAAGATGACGATGATATCACCTGTTGTTTTAGTCCACAATGATGCTATTATATGGGATGAAAATTCTTAAAATATGATAAACATGATGGAAAATTCACCCCACTAACATGATCTTGCTCTAAGAGGCCCTATGACAACCCTAGTCCCACCAGAATCTCCAAATTATCTCTACAAACTCTGAGAATATCAATGGTACTTTAAAAAACCTTGGAGCTGGGTACAATGGCTCAAAGATGCTGAAGTGGAAGGAATGCTTGAGCCCAGGATTTGGTGGTTACAATGAGGTACTTACTGTATAGGGCACTCCAACCATTGCAAGAGAGCAAGACTTTTTCTCCAAAAATTAATTAATTAATTAGAATCTTATAGTTACAAAAGACTGAAAGGAGAAAAAAGATATTACCACATCAAAGAAAATGCAAAGTTAGGCTGTGTCTGTGACTCGGTGAGTGGGGTACCAGCCCCATATACCGAGGGTTGTGGGTTAAAACCCGGCCCAGGCCAAACTGCAACAAAATTAATAACTGGGTGTTATGGCAGGTGCCTGTAGTCCCAGCTACTTGGGAGGCTGAGGCAGGAGAATCACCTAAGCCCAAGAACTGGAGGTTGCTGTGAGCTGTGATGCCACAGTACTCTACCTAAAGCAACAAAGTGAGTCTCTTAAAAAAAAAAAAAAAAAGAAAATGCAAAGTCAAATAGCCTATTATAAAGAACAAATTATTATACAAAATGTTTATAAAGTAATTATCAATAAAACAATAATAAAGTTACATAAGACCTTTATAAAATGTTCCTTCCAAAGCAATTCTGAAAATGAAATTAAATTATATACCAAGAATTTACAAATAAAACTAAACAGGGAAAATTCTTCACCCTCACCAGTAATTTAAAACATAAAAACAAATGGTTTACAATTTTTTACATAAAAAATAAGCAAACAAAAAGTAAGACAAAAAATGCTACCCTGTTTACAATGAAGTAAGTACTTTAAATCATAGAAAATGAAATCAAATAATTAGTGTTGGCCAAGAATGGTAGCTCACACCTATAATCCTATGAGTTTGGGAGGCCTCGCCAGGTAGATTGCTTGAGCTCAGGAGTTTAATACCAGCCTAAGCAAGAGCAAGACCACATCTCCACTAAAAAAATTTTTAAAAACTAGTCAGGTATTGTGGCGGGCTCCTGTAGTCCCAGCTAATGGGGAGGCTGAGGCAAGAGGATCGCTTGAGCCCAAGAGTTTGAAGTTGCTGTGAGCTGTGATGCCATATGACTCTATCCAGGGCCACAGAATAAGAGTTGGTCTAAAAATACATTAATATACTGCATTAATACACTGTATTTTCAGAGTGACTGCTCTTGTCTTCACTGTTAATAACAGAAAAACACAAACTAAATATCCATCAGCAGGCTAATGATGAAAATAATCATGTTATGGCCGGGCGTGGTGGCTCACACCTGTAGTCCCAGAGCTGTGGGAGGCCGAGGCGGGTGGATTGCCTGAGCTCAGAAGTTTGAGACCAGTATGACCAGCAGTGAGCCAGAGTAAGACCCCGTCTCTACTAACATCAAAAACCGAGCATCGCCAGAGGAAGAAGTAAATGAACAAAAAAGAGTACTTCAAACAAAGAAGAATGTACAAGCAAGTTGAAATTAAAAATAAAGAAAATAATCATGTTATTATACCACCTATGTTCTGTGATCTGTAAAATAATGTAGAATTATATGCAATAACATGGAAAATCCCCATATCTAAGTTGTTACAATACATATAGCAGTGTCATATATGAAACCAAATCTTTTCCTCTTTCCTACAGACACACATGCACACACGCATGCAAACACACACACGAAAATATAGGACAAATCTGAAAAGGTAAAGATCAAGGTATTTAGAAATTATTTCTACAAAGGAAAAAGGAATTAACTGGTGGTAGCTTTAAGAGACCCACTTTTATGTAAAAACATGTATTTTACAAAGAAATGTGTTCATGTATTAATATTTATAATTTTTTTTTGAAATAACATAATTGTAGGAAAGAAAAAAATGCTACCTATTGATTCTGTCAAAATGTTAGTGGTAATGACAATATGCCAAAAATGTAATGAGTACTCAGTACAGATCACATAATTAAAAATGTTCATTTGGCACGGTGCCTGTAGCACAGTGGTTATGGCACCAGCCACACACACCAAAGGTGGTGGGTTCAAACCTAACCCAGGCCAGCTAAACAACTGCAACAACAAAAAAATAAAAATAACCAGGCATTGGGGCAGGTGCCTGTAGTCCCAGTTACTTGGGAGGCTGAGGCAAAGAGAATTGCTTAAGCCCAAGAGTTTGAGGTTGCTATGAGCTGTGACACCATAGCATTCTACTGAGTACTGAGGGTGACATAGCGAGACTGTCTCAAAAAAAAAAAAAAAAATCATTTATTTTAAATTAAAATTTCCCTGCTAAAAATCTAAATTAAAAATGTTTGTGTCTAAGTGTGTCTGGGTTTTTTTTGTTGTGTTTTTTTTTGAGACAGAGTCTCACTTTGTCGCCCTTGGTAGAGTGGTAGAGTGCTGTGGCGTCACAGCTCACAGCAACTCCCAACTCTTGGGCTTAAGCAATTCTCTCGCCTCAGCCTCCCGAGTAGCTGGGACTACAAGCATCTGCCACAACACCTGGCTTTTTTTTTTTTGTTGTTATTGCAGTTTAGCCAGGGCCAAAGTCAAACTTGCCACCCTTGGTATATGGGCCAGCGCCCTACTCACTGAGCCACAGGTACCGCCTAAGTATGTCTATCAGCCTGGGCAATAGGTGCACCCATCCTAAATACGGAACAAATATTACATATATATTAGTTTATATTTTTAACTAGATAAATGCACTAACCCAAAACTAAAACCTAAACATTCTAGAGCAAAAATGAATATGTAGTATGGTGCCTGTGGCTCAAAGAGTAGGGCACCAGCCCCATATGCCAGAGATGATGGGTTAAAACCCAGCCCCGGCCAAAAAAAAAAAAAAAAAAAAAAAAAAAGAATATTTAGATTTTCTTTCAATGACAGAATATTATCCAAGTATACAAAGTGATTTTATAATAAAATAATAAACAACACAAAGATAACTTAAGTATGCGTATGTTGAAGGCAAAATACCAAATTTTATAATGATAAAATACACTTACACATGTATATCAAAAAGAAATAGACTTATGCTTTGAAAGTTTGATTTACATTAGGACAACAAAAACAAGAATTTCATTGTTTTATTGCATCTTTTTATTCTACACAGGTGCTCTTCAATTAAGTTTGTTTTAATCCCCTCATTACATGATACTTTGTCTCATCAGAAATAGGTTTCTAACCTGAACTGGTCCTCAACCAAGACTATACTCACTCTTGGTTGCTCAGTGAGGCTGTTCTTCTGCGTTTGACTTGGACTTCCACCTCTGGGACGTGCTGTTCTGTAGTCCGTCTCAGGTGTAAGCGATCCCTGCAAAAGAAAAACTTTGTCAATAAACTATATCAATATATAAAACAACTATCTATTTAAAGGTGATATTTTTATTTATTTATTTATTTATTTTTGGAGACGGAGTCTCACTATGTTGCCCTCAATAGAGTGTTGTGGTGTCACAGCTCACAGCAACCTCAAACTCTTGGGCTTAATCAATTCTCTTGCCTTATCCTCCCACATAGGTGGAACTATAGGTGCCTGCTACTACACCCGGCTACTTTTTTTGTTGCAGTTTTGTCATTATTGTTTAGCAGGCCTGGTACAGGGTCAAAACCACCAGTCTGGGGATATGGCCAGAGCCCTACTCCCTGAGCTAGGGGTACCACCCTAAAAGTGATACTTAGATTTCTATTCAATGTAACAGTCTTTTAAAAATCTACAATATAATTAAAGCAAGTTATAATAAAAATTAAATCTTTATCTTCTAGTCATGACCAATGCTACAACCCCTTTTAGCATAACAGAGGCATAAATACGCACACACACACACACACACACACACACACACAAAACATACACAAAGGTCTACTCATCCTTACCCCCCAAATAGCAAAGCTGATTCTAAAACAATGATTTGGGAAAATATTTTTCAGGATATAATAGATACAGTACAGTAGTATACTATATGTATGTGGTAGAGACAGTCTATAGTTGAATGGTAGAGCAGAGTGTTTAAATTTCAAAATTTCTACTTTTAAAATCTCTTGTAAGGCCAGGCATGGTGGCTCACACCTGCAATCCTAGCACTCTGGGAAGCTAAGGCAGGTGGATTCCTTGAGCTCAGGAGTTCCAGCCTCAGCAAATATGAGAACCCATTTCTACTAAAAATAGAAAAACTAGCCAGGCATCATGACAGGTGCCTGTACTCTCAGCTACAGGGGAGTCTGAGGCAAAAGGATCATTTGATCCCAAGAAAAGGAGGTTACTATGAGCTATGATGATGCCAAAGCACTATAACCAAGGTGACAGAGTCTGTCTTACAAAAAACAACAAAAATAAAAACCACTTATGAAATGCTGCTTTCTTAGGATTTCCAAAAGAAAAAATGTAAGAACTATGTAGACAGAAAAGTTACCAACTTAGAAAAAACATATACACACATACAAGAATACACACACACACCACCAGTTATGATCTGCAGAACACCTCAGAAAATGGCTGCACAATGAAACTGAGCATGAACCCCCCCATACACACACACACAACTCAGGCTGGCCATAAACCATTGAAAAGTGCAATTTAAAAATGCCAAATCAAAATTAAGAAAAGGCACAAAAGTGATGTGAGTTACTTTTTAAGCATGAAACCCAGTATACTGAGATGAATAAAGATAGGTTTACAAAGTAAGCACAGTGTATATAGGTTTATGTTTGCCACAGATAAGGAAAGGTCAATGATGCAACTTATACCTCAAAGGCAGAATTCAAAGGACACATCCCAAAAGCTAATTCTTTGAACACTAGCTATTTTAAGTCATATTAGATGAAAATTGGTAAAACAGCTTACCAATAACCCATGATTATTTCATTTTTTCAATAATTTAAATATTCTAATCAAGTCATACAAATTATTTTAAACTAAATATATATTAAATTGATTAATGATAACACTTTACTCATTTTAAAATTATGACCTCTGATTAGGCAATGGCTTTTTAAATATGACACCTAAAATACAAGTAGAGTAATAAATAACTTTGATCTCATCAAAAGTAAGAACAAAAGTCTTTGCCCCAAAAGACACTAAGAAAGTAAAAAGACAATTACTAGAACAGGAGAAAATATTTGCAAACCACATAGGCTTACCATCTAAAACAAACAAAAATAATACCTAACCACAGGAGTTGAGGAGGGTATAGACAAATTGCTAGTTAGAATTGAAACTGGTACAACTTTTGGCAATCCCGAAAAGTATTAACTATGAATTTAACATATAACCTAGCAACTCTACTGACTCTAATATCTACAAAGTGATATTAAAAAATATAAATTTATACATGTTCCTGAAGCATTCATTATACATAATTCTCAAAAAGTGAAAATAACTCAAATGTCTATCAAGTGATGAAAGGATAAACAAAATAAGTTGCAGTATGGAATATACATTCAAAGGAAAGTCATTGTGCCATAAAAAGAAATGAAGTACTGATTCATGCTGCAACATGATGGTTATATATGTTTAATCATGAAATAACTATTTTAATACAATAAGTGGAGATATCATCAATAACATCATGATTAATCCAATATTGCATAATTGCAAACACTACCGAAAAAATTTCCTGAATTCCTTTACCCCTTCCAGCAGTGGCTCAGGACAAACAGGTCAGAGTTAAGAAAGCACCCATTATACAAAAACATATTAGTTCAATTTTCTGAATCTACTTATTTTTAAGCTATATGCAAAATCATCTGTGAGCCTTTTTTTCAGAACATTGAAGTTTCCTAATGTCCTTGATACATTTATGTACACATACTCTTCCTATCTACACTCCCAATCCAGAAACTACTATTTCAGAAAATGAAGCATTTAGAGGGAAAAATGTAGTAATATGTACACAAATTTTTTTCTCTAACATTTTTATCGAAAGACACAATAATCCAGCAATTTGCTGAAAAGAAAAAAAAATCTGTATACTATAATTTTATTTCTGCTTCACTTTCTATAAAACAATATGCTTTATATCAAAACCCAACAATAAAAATTTAACTACAATCTCAGGAATTAAAATTTTTTTTAAACCAAAAAGTTAATGTAAGTCAGTGTGCATCCCAAAAAGTAAGAAAAGTCTGGCTTGGCGCTTGTAGCACAGTGGTTACAGCACTAGCCACGTAACCTGAGGGTGGTGGGTTCAAACCCAGCCTGGGCCAGCTAAACAACTGCAACAAAAAAAAAGCCAGGTGTTGTGGGCGGCGCCTGTAGTCCCAGATAGTTGGGAGGCTGAGGCAGAAAATCACTTAAACCCAAGAGTTGGTGGCACCCACGGCACTCTACTGAGGGTGACATAGTGAAAAAGAAAAGAAAAGAAAAGAAAAGAGAAAAGAAAAATCACTTCCTCCAAAACAAAACCTGGGGAGAATCTCCAAAATGAGAATTCTTGACGAGTGGGATGGCTCATGCCTGTAATCCTATTATCTTGGATACCAAAGTGTGAAGACTTCTTGAGTTTAGAGTGGAGACCAGCCTTAGAAACATAGTAAGACCCTGTAAGTACAAAAAAAAAAAAAAAGTAAAAAATAGAAAAATTAGCCTGGTGTAGTGGGGTATGCCTTTAGTCTCAGCTACTTGGGAGTCAAGTACATGAGAATCACCTCAGACCAGGAGTTCAAGTCAATTCTGGGGCAATATAGGATTCCCATCTCTTAAAAAAATAAAGACAAATAGAAAAGAGAATTGAGTCAACTGACTTTCATTAGTAACAACTTCAATTCAAGCTTTCTCTCCACAAAGTAGAGAAAGGACCAGTGATGGTTCCACAGGGAGGAAAGATGATTTTTTTAAAACTTCACCATTCGTGTCATGTTTTTGAAGGAAAGCATTCATAACCTCCTTAACTTCAAGTATTATTCCTAAAAAGACCTACATAAACAGAATACAGTGATAAATATAAGAAATTAACTAACTAATTAGTTAACTAATATAAGTTTTAACATCTTAAAAGTGAAACTCGGAAAACTTTTTAACATATTCATTGATTAGGAAAAGAGGGTAAGAGAGAAATAAAGATGCAGAGTAACCACAAACAAATGGGGGAAATATTTCAGTAATTAAAAACACTTGTCAGAATAGGGAAATCGAGATATTACAAAATAAATTACATTAATAAACCCAAGACAAATACCACCTTGCATTAGCTAACAACAGAAAGGTCCTCCCTTCCTTGCTCTAAATCACAAGGGTGCTCAAGCTCCTTGTTTTCAAAAAGCCTAGTATTGAGCCAGTTCACAGGGTAGGATAGACACCTTTAAACTTTATGAGACATTTCCAAAGAAATCGGCCATGTTGAGATCCTGAGCCTGAGTGAAAGTCTACAAAATGGCGGACCAGAACGAATACTCAGCCTGAAAATAGCCAAATAATCAGAAGTTAAATCAAAATATATTTGATTCAGTATCCATACAAACAGGGAAAAAAATGGGTAAACAATAAACATCACACAAAATCCCAGATTCCTCTTATTTAACTACACAGAAACAGATAATTCCAGCACAAAGCTTTTCAAGTTTCTCAGATTTTCATTAATTACAGCTCAACACCACCAGACATCATGTTTATGAAAGGGGTTGAAAAATGTAAAAAGAAAAATGACAAACATGAAAATCCTACAAAGGAAAAAAAAAAAATCATTAAAATAAAATGCTCAGGAGAAAACCACTGCAATATTAAGAATTCAGCTACATCATTCACTATCCTTTCTCATCAAGTTCCCACAGTAGCTCCAACTTAATAAATGATCAAAAGCATTAATATTAAAATCCAACTAAAGGCAATTACCCTGACCTTAGCCCAATAAGATTCTCCCCCACATCTCTGATTCTCTTTTCTTCTCCTTTTTTAAGCAAATACAAATTGCTTTCAGCTTCCAAAAATGCGTCAATGTTTGGCACACCCTTCACCTTGGGAGGATGGCACCCTGATCCCCTCAACCCTCTTTAAGGAAAGCATCTAAGTGATGGGTCAGGATGGAATACCCCAAGATTAAGAAGGATAAAAGACTCTCGGTGGTGATGTAAATGTTAAATTCCTGAATCTAAAAAGTGAAAAATAAAAGGATATGGGAAGGAGAGTTAATTAACGGGTTACTGAATCTACTCTGAAAATGCAGAATTAGACAATCTAATTGGCATAATACAACCAAGGAGGAATCCAAAAACACAAAAATGAAAGATTTTCTAAAGAGCCAGAAAACAAATTTAAACTACCAGTAATAGAGGCTGCCTGAAGCAGCACTGCAGGTCCCAGGATGGCTGCGTATTTGTTGGCCTCCACATTACTGCCCCTCCAGTCTGCTACAAAACTGAAAAGCGCAGTGCGGCTGCCATCCCACACAGGGAGGGGCTGCACAAATCCCTGGGTGGCTCTCTCATTCCCCTCCAGTTCTCCACGCACAACTATGGGGAGGGGGTGGCTGCCATCCCAACTAGGCGGAGCCTGTGCCTACCCATCTCCTTCTCCATTTCCCCTCCCTCTGCTGCTGCGCCACATCAGAAAAGGAGCAACTTCTTTATCAGCCAGGTGAAGGAGATGACCACCATGTCTTCTATGTGGAGGTTGCACAGCCTTCTCCCCACCCGGCACCCACCACTGGTGGTGGCAGCTGTCATCCCCGCTGCTTCGGTGCACCCTGCACCTTTCCATGCCGCAGCAATTTGAGAAGGGGGCATCCACCTACTCTATTGCCGCACTTCCCCTGACCAGCACCAAGAGAAGGTGTGGCTGAGCCTACAGCACCGCAAAAGCTGAGTAGATTCACTGAAAGCCTGCTCCCCACCTGCATCTCTGTGGGGAGGGGCAGCCTTCCCCACACCGCTGCGCCTGCGCAGACCTGTACTACTGCAGTGGCGGCCATCTTCAGGGAGCTGCACAATGGCAATGACGCGAGGAGGGACCCCCCCACCCCCTCCCTAAATACCAAATCTCAGTAGCTTTCAAAGCTGATTCCGAACACGGTGAAAACCAGTGGAAAAAAGAACGCCTATCCACCATAACCTTGAATGTCTGTCAGGTGATCCATAAAAGCAGTATTTGCCTGTCATTTTCCCTATCTTATACCGAGGAATCACAAAACGTTTAAATACAAAGAAATTAGCTATTTATGAAGTTATTACTTCATTGTAGAAATTGGGCAGCTTAAAAAAAAAAAAAAAGCATAATCACCACAATATACAAACTGGAAGGCCACTGCAGGTCAGAAAAAATAACATTGTCCCTTTTCTGCTAACTAAAGGCTGTGGACGGTACCACTGTCCCTCCCCAGCACAGCAATCATTCTGCTGCCCTCTCAGATACCCCAAAGGCCCACAATCACCATTGCCATGCTAACGTACCCCTCATCCTGCCGAGATCACACTGATGCAAAGCCCTGACACAGTCCCGGCGTCACGCCCACATACCCCTCCAGACCACTGCCGCGGTCAATAGAACCAATACCCCGCGCCCGCGGTCACTCCATGTACCTTCGCACCGCCACGCCGCGGTCACCCCTCTGGACTCTCCTCACCCCGCCATCACCCCGAAGACCCCTCCTGGCCACAGACACCTTGTTTTGAAGGACAAAGATCTACCTGGAAAAGAACCTGTTGCTATAGGATGGGACAGGTGTGGGGACATGATACAATGCGGACAGAATACCACAGGGTTCGGATGGCAGAGTTCCCAAGCCTCCACACCCTATCAGATCTTGTTGTCCAAAACAAAGGAATTTAGTCCCCCGAATTCCCTCTTTAAACAACAATAATACAAAACTTAAAAACTTGGAATATATGATGAACAAAAATGACCATTCTCTAGGCTATCTCTTAAGAAAAGCCACCACACAGCTTACCTTGCTCGCTCCATTGCGTCTCTGACCGCTTCTCAGGCCGACGCCTCAGGCATCTCCGGCAGCAACCAGGCTCTGCGCAAGTTTCGCTGCCGCAGCGGCAAGATCAGGCACTCATCCCCACCTGCGCATGTGCGCCAGCCAGCACCTATGGCCGCGCATGCGCAATTGCTTGCCGCAGTGCAGAGCGCCCGATGTCCTACCTGACCGCCATGACCTAGGGGAAGGGCCTGATGGACCCCTGGCGCCCACAGTACTGGCGTGGAAAGTGAGGGACTTCAGAAACCACCAGCAACTGGGGGTTGGGGGGGTGGGATCAATGGCTGCGTCTGCCCATCTTTAAATACGTGTGAAATATTCAGAAAATAATTAAAGCTACCCCCAAGAAATTTTTGCAGATATTGTTGGCCAGACAATACAGATTTACAATCACCTCTTGGTCTCCCTAAATGTGCTAAAGAAAAGCTAGTTTGGCAAAGTCAAACTGATCAAAAACACAGTCAATGTAAACATACCAGCAACTTAAAACGGAGAAGAAAATATCCCTAACTCTAAGATGACATGACACTGTTGAAATTTGGTAGTGTTTCTTCTTCTTCTTCTTTTTTTTTTTTTTTTTTTTTTTTTTTGAGACAGAGTCTCACTGTGTCGTCTTTGGTAGAGTGTCGTGGCGACACAGCTCACAGCCAGCAACCTCAAACCCTTGGGGTTTAGCAATTCTCTTGCCTCAGCCTCCCGAGTAGTTGGGACCGCGGGCGCCCGCCACAGTGCCCAGCTATTTTTTGATTGCAGTTGTCATTGTTGTTTAGCAGACCGAGGCCAGGCTTGAACCCACCACTTCGGTGTATGTGACCAGCGCCTTACTCACTGAGCTACGGGTGCCAAGCCATGTTTCTTTCCTTTCTGCTTTATACATTTTAGAGTGAGGACAAATTGTGAAAATTCTGGCTCGGTGCCTGTAGCTCAGTGGCTAGGGCACCAGCCACGTACACTGGAGATGGAGGGTTTGAATCCAGCCCAGGCCTGCCAAACAACGACAACCACAATGAAAAAATAGCGGAGCGTTGCGGTGGGCGCCCATGGTCCCAGCTACTAGGGAGGCTGAGGCAAGAGAATTGCTTAAGCCCAAGAGTTCGAGGTTGCTGGTAGCTATGACGCTACTGTACTCTACCCAGGGTTGATAGTTTGAGACTCTGTCTCAAAAAATATATATATATGAAAATTCTCTCCCTGCGCTCCCACCATAATGTAATTAAGCTCTCCAATAAAACAGTAGCTGGGCGTTGTGGCATGTTACCTGTAGTCCCAGCTACTTGGGCAGCTCAGGCAAGAGAATCGCTTAAACCCAAGAGTTAGAGGTTGCTGTGAGCTGTGAGCCACAGCACACTACTGAGGATGACAAAGTAAGATTCTGTCTCAAAAAATATATAGAGAGATAGATAGATAGATAGATAGATAGATAGATATTCAATTAGGAAACCTGCCAAAATAAATACAGTTTGTGTAGTTAGATCCTTACCTAAAATCTAAATTGGCTATTAAATTTGGATACATTAATTTTTTTGAGACACAGTCTCTCTCTTTCCATGCTAGAGTACCATGGCATTAGTCAGCCAAGTTCACAACAACTTGAAACTCTGCTCAAGCATCCTCTTTCCTAGCAACCCAAAGCAGTTGGGACTACAGACCAGGGCACCCGCTACTTTTTCTATTTTTTAGTAGAGAGTCTGGCTTTTTCTCACATTGGTCTCAAACTCCTGACCTCAGGGCATCCTCCCCATTCAGTCTCTCCTGGAGTGCTGGGATTACAGCCCTGGACCATGGTGCTTGACCAGATACATTTAAAAATTCTAGCAATAGGGCGCCTGTCCCATATGCCGGAGGTGGTGGGTTCAAACCCAGCCCTGGCCAAAAAAAAACTTCAAAAAAAATAGCAATAATCAGTAATAGAGTAGGGTAAAATAGGCACTTTTATACAATAGTAATGAACAAGAGGCTAGACGCTATGGATCACACCTATAATCCTAGCACTTCGGAGGCTAAGGCTAGTGAAATTCTTGATCTAAGGAATTTGAGACCAGCCTGAGCAACATGGAGATCCCATCTCTACTAAAAATAGAAAAACTACCCCAGCACTGTGGCAGATGCCTGTAGTCCCAACTACTTGAGATGTGGAGGCAAGAGGATAGCTTGAGCCCAAGTGTTTCAGGTTGCTGCTGAGCTATGACACCAGAGCATTCTACCCAGAAAAACAGAGTCAGACTCTGTCTCAAAAGAAAAAAAAAGTAATAAATGAATAAATGTGTGATTTTTGACCTAATATTATCCTTCCTGTACAGGTAACAGAGGTATTGGTAATGCCAAAAGTTAGACATCTGTATAGCTTGGAAAAATATAATGCCAAGAATAGGAAGCTGAGGAAATAATTCTGAAGCTGAGTTTGCATGGTTTTTACATGACTTTGCCCTTTCTCAATTGTCTATTATAAAAGAAATGGAGGGGTGGAAGTGGACTAAGGGCTTAAATCCCCTTCTCACCCCACCCCCAAACTGCTGCTCAGTTCCCAATGATCCTATATGAAAATAAGTGGGGTGGTGCCTGTAGCTCAACGGAGTAAGGCACCGGTCCCATTTGCCGGAGGTGGTGTGTTCAAACCCAGCCCTCGACAAAAACTGCAAAAAAAAAGAAAAAAAAAAGAAAATAAGTGAAGGCTCATTAATGCAGACTTTTATTTATATAATTTTTTTGAGACAGAGTTTCACTTTCTTGCCCTCAGTAAAGTGCCATGGCTCCCAGCTGACAGCAACCTCAAGCTCTTGGGCTCAAGTGAACTTGCTTCTACCTCCCAAGTAGCTGGGACTACAGGAACCTAACACAATACCCCACTATTTTGAGAGAGAGAGCCTGGCTCTTGCATCAGGCTCATCTCCAGCTCCTGAGCTCAGGCAATCCACCTGCCTTGGCCTCCCAAAGTGCTAGTATTACTAGAGTGAGCCATGGTGCCCATCTCAATACAGACTTTTTATTTTTATTTATTTTATTTATTTTATTTTTTTGCAGTTTTTGGCCAGGGCTGGGTTTGAACTCACCACCTCCGGCATATGGGGCTGGCACCCTACCCCTTTGAGCCATAGGTGCCACCCTCAATACAGACTTTTAACATAACAAAATCTTGAGAACTAAGGTAATGTGCCTCACAGAAAATAAGGTAAATTAATGCATATATAAATAATAAAATGCAAGATGAGTGACAAAGAATGCCAAGTAAGACTGAACCAAATAAAAATATAAATATTCAATCATTTTTGTCCCTGCAGGTAGCTCACACCTGTAATTCTAGCTCTCTGGGAGGCAGAGGAGGGTGGATTCCTTGAGCTGAGGAAGAAAACAGCCTGAGCACACAGCACTCTACCCAGGGCCACAGAGTAAGACTGTCCCAGAAAAAAAAAAAAAAAAAAAATCAGTAACTTTTTATCTACAAAAAATTGCTATTTCTAATAGTTCATTGTTACATATTTGAATGAAGTAACATAGGACATTGACTCATCATGAGAATGACTAACAAAATATAAATGAAAATTATATGAAGTTGTATTATATAAATATGTTTACATACACAGTGAAAGAATATACCATTACAATCTAGTGGTAAAACTATTCTTTTGGGTTCAGGCTTTTTTTTTTTTTTTTTTTTTTTTTTTAAACAATTAACCTTTTGAAAATTTTTGCACTTTGGTATAGTTGAATGGATAAACACATCATCCAGCAACATCCAACAACATGT
>CAUYPK010093760.1:0-14006 GCA_963574355.1 Loris lydekkerianus | reverse complement strand
GAATGGAAGAAAAAGTATCCAATGTACTCAGCCCTACTATGAAGCTAAACTATAGCTTTCACATGAAGGCTATAACCCAACTATACCACAAGACTATGAGGAAAGGACCAAAGAAGGGGAAGGGAGGGGGGATGTTTGGGTGGAGGTAGGGTAAAGGGGCGGGCTGCCTCTATGGTGCCTATTTTTATCTATAATAAAAAAAATAATAATAAAATAAAGAAAGAAAGAAAAGAAAAGAAAACTGAGTAAAATGGAAGGACAGGGGAAAGAGTATTTTACCAACGTGAATTAAACTGTCAGAACTGTGAAAACAGTAAAAGAAAAGTCAAAGAGAGAAATTATTCTTTCCTCAACTCTGTAGTTCTCTCCTTTTAAAACTGACCTTGGCCCCTACTACTATGGAGTGATGGGAGCCAGGGTTAAAAACAAAGGGAAAATCAAAAAAGTTTGACTTTGGGTTCAGTGTTAGGATAATGTAAGGAATTTTCTAAAGTAATTTGATTATTCTGTGTTTTTTCTTTCATGCTGAGTTTAGACCTTAACCTCCTAATAAAATGGGACTCTTCTCCCCTCAAAAAAAAAAATAATAAAATAAAATAAAATAAAATATCTGTACCAAAATTGATTCAGGGAGGCAGATGGCTCCAAACTCCAAAAAATGACAATGTATGCAAAGACTGAAAGAGTCTATAGAATCCTGGAAAGTGAGATTGACATCATTTGAATCAAAAAGTTGATGATGATATTAAATCTATGAAGGAAGGAAAGATTAGAAGAAGCATCAACCACACACACAGGCAGGAAAAGAAGAACTGCTATAGAAGTAGAAGAAGCAGGGAGCCCAAGCTAAGGATCAACAGACACAAAGAGGGAGGGAAACATGGTTCTGAGGATCTCTGAGCATTTGCCAGTTTGATTATTGGGGGGGAGGGGGAGTGGCGGCATATTCATTCACTAGGACTGCAATAACAAAGTACCACACCTTAGGAGCCTTACACAAGAGGCTTTTTGGTCTCTTATTTCTGGAGGCTAGAAGTTCAAGATCAAAGCATCAACAGGGTTGGTTTCTTCTGAGGGCTATGAGGAGCAATCTGTTGCATATTGCACCCCTGGTTGTTTAGTGGCAATCCTTGGCTTGGAGAAGCATCACCCTAATCTCCACCTTCATCTTCACAGGGCATTTGCCGTCTGTGTGTTAATGTCCAAATTTCCCTTTTTATATAAGGACATCAGTCACATTGGATCAGGACCCACCATAATGACCTCATCTAACTTGATTACATCTGCAAAAATCCCGTCTCTGAATCAGCTCACATTCAAAGAACTGGAGGCCAGGCCAGGACTTCAACATATAAATATGGGGTGAACACAATTCAATCCACAATAGGGGCTGTAGTCAGAGCTACAAAATAGTTGAACCCTCCTTTTCCTCTGCCTGTGCTAAGCAGCAGAAACAGGGCACCTAACCTACATACACCTGCAGCAAAGCAGAAACTGCCTGGGACAGCTAGGGAACACAGAGTCCCAGGGGGCTATGGACCCCTCAGAGGAATCAGACAGCCCTGTTCCTATGAAACAAACTTTGGGCAGGCACCACCAAACAGTGAGTCCTAGCCCTCCCTTAATCAGCGGAATCATATTATTTTATTTTTAAGACAAAGTCATCCAGGATAGAGTGCCATGGCATCATCATAGCTCACAGCAACCTCAGATTCCTGGGCTCAAGTGATCCTCTTGCCTCAATCTCCTGAGTAGCTAGGACTACTGAGTGTCCACTACCACACTCTGCTAATTTTTCAGTTTGCAGAAGAGACAGGCCCTTGTTCCTACTTAGGCTGGTCTCAAACTCCGGAGCTCAAGCAATCTACCCATCTTGGACTCCCAGAGTACTAGTATTACAGGCATGATGCACCTCACCTAGCCAAAAAAAACCCCCATCATTTTAGAAAGTTTAAACCAGCCATTAATACTCCTAGTAATATTAATAATAATGGACCAAAATCAGCAGGGATTATTCCAGGCAGGCCATAATGCTTCAACAATTGAAAACCTATCAATGTAATTTTATAACACACTAAGGGAGATGGAGTCCATAAAGATCTTAACAGATGTGTGTGGTGAATTGCACTCCTCTTCCTGCCAGCTTTTCACTTTTCCCTGTATCCTCCCTTTTTGCTATGTGATTCTGAGCTCTTTCCACCAGAGGCAGAGTAACCTCCTCCATATTTATTGTTGTTGGGCTTGGCCATGTAACTCGCTTTGGCCAGTGGAAGTTGGAACCAGGAAGTTGGAACCAGGTCCAAGCCTAGGCCTTATGAGGTATCATTTGTTTTCACCTATCCCCTCTTACACTTCTGCCATCACCGTAAGAACATATACTGTTTTGTCTACTGGTCCGTGGAGAACAAGAGGCATTTGGAATCATCTGGATTTAACCAACAGCTTGAAGCCAAGCCCTAGTCAAACTAGATTAGCCAAAACCTCACCATACTACAAAAGTATGAGTGAGAAAAAGAATTGTTGTATGAGTGATAGGGATGACTGTTACACAATATTATGATAGCAATAGTTGACTGATACAATGCAGAAAAGGCACTTAGTAAAATTTAATACTCATCCGTAATATAAAACATACCCACATACCCTGTCACACAACTACCTCCCAAATGTGGCTGGTTAATAGAAAAATGTTTCTTTAATCAACAACAACAAAAAGTCTCTGCAAGCATCAGGCCAGGCATGGTGGCTCATGCCTGTAATCCTAGCACTCTGAGAGGCTGAGTCAGGTGGATCGCTTGAGCTCAGGAATTTGAGACCAACCTGAGCCAGAGCAAGACCCCATGTCTAAAACTAGCCAGGCATTGTGGTGGGTGCCTATAGTCCCACCTACTTGGGAGGCTGAGGCAAAAGAATCACTGGAGTCCAAGAGTTTGACGTTGTTGTGAGCTATGACCCCATAGCACTCTGCCAAAGGATGACAGAGTGAGACTTTGTCTCAAAAGGAAAAAAAAAAAAAACACAAGCCTTATACTGAAAAACAAAAACATTAGTACTAGTCACATAAAAGTAAGGAATAAGACTAAGATGCCAACTTTCAGTGTTACATTTTTTAATACCATGTCCTAGATATATTAGGACATTGAATAGAACAATAGAAAATAAGAGGTATAGATATTGGAAAAATGAGAAAAATGCCTTTGTTTATAACAATATGATTGTCCATATGAAAAATACAATTCAACCAAAAAAACAAGCTTGGATGCAGGTGGTTGGTTTCAGAGTTGATCCCAGGAAGCAAGACTCAGGGTGGTAAGGGATGTGTAAAGGAGGAAGGTAAAACCACATGAAGTTGTAGGGTTACTGTTAATCTTGTGGACAGTGGTGGTCCATTCTACCAGAAGCTTCACACACATGCAGAAGTCTCCCAGAACTGCCTGCCCAAAGGACAGGAGGTAGGAACATTTATTCCTCAGTTTTGACCCCTGCTGGTTAGGGGTTACTCCCAGGGGGCCTTGACTCCCTTAAACATCTGGGTTGCACTTGCTCATGGGATAAGGGGTTTCTAAGGCTATGTGGAAAGCAGCATGAATGAGTGTTTTAGGAAATGTTCCTGAGGGGATGCAACACAGCCCGCAGAAGTTTGCATGGGGCCTGGGAACAGGAATTAAAGCTGTCAGAACACACACAGGAGGCTGGGCCCTAGAAAAGCCCTGGGGAACAGGGCTCAGGCAGCTGGGGAAGCGGTGAATAAAGAGAAAGTTTGGGAGAAAGGAGCAGAGAGAAGGACGAGCCCTCAGAAAAGAAGAGCCACAAGGACCACAGCTAGCATCCTCTACTTCTATTAAATCTGGCCTCCCAAGGCCTAGACATTTGACCAAAATTCCCACCCTTTCCCCTTCTGGCTCCCACCCCACCTCGCATTTCAGCAAGAGCAAAAATATAGTCTTCGCTTTGGGGCACAGGTATCACGTAGAGCCTCATCTCAAAACAAAAATCTTGTTTTGATGTATTGGCAAAAATAACTAGAGTCTCCTCATAGCCAACATAAACTAACAGCAAGCCCACCTGGGCAGAAAGCCTGCCCCCAAGACCCTGAGCTCAGACTCTGAAGTTCTCATGCTGTCCCTGCAAGAGAAAGGTCTTATGCAGAGAGTCCTGGGTTCCAGTCCTGGCTGGGAATGGCCTCTTGGCTTAGTGACTGCATGATATTCATTGGCACTCTCTTGGCCACAATCTTCCAGCTGTGTAGTGAGACTAAGATTATTTTGGCCCCTCCCTATCCCACAGGGCACAAAGTCCTGGAGTCTGAAAGCAAAGTTCACAATGGAGACCCTCCATTTATATACTTGTGGGTACCTTTTGCAATTTCAAGAACATTGACTGGTGCTAACCCTATGTTAGATTAGACTCTAAGCATCATGAGAATTTCAAAATGCCAAGACCACCCAACCAGGACCAGTTACCTCTCCTCTTTTTATCTCTTACCCTTCTCTCACCCAACCTCACTCTCCCATCCTTGCATCTCACTCTAACCTGAATGTGTGACTCTGTCCTGTACATCCCTAACCCCAGGATCTATCCCTTTCTTCTCATCAGGGTCTCACTCTGTACTGACTTTTACCACTACTCTTCAGTATGCTCATATTTTTCTCATCCTGGAGAAATAGTCATTTTTATCTTTGTTTTGTCAAGTATATCCCTGGAATTTTCTACTGCACCATGCTTTTAGCTCTTAACTTGATCTGGACCAGGAGATAGCAAATTCTTTCTATAAAGGGCCAGATAGTGAATACTGGAGACTCTGCAGGCCATATACTCTCTGTCACAACTGATCAATTCTGTCATTGTAGTGCAAAGTGAGCCTTCCAGCAGAATAGCTTTATGATTTATGCTTTTATAGAATTACTCTTGCCAATATGTCAAGAGCAGAAAACGAGTAAGATGGTAGAAACAAGAAACTCAAAGGGTAATGCTCTTGCAGATGAGAAAAGATGGTGGCTTGGACTAGGGGATAGCAATTGAGCAGCAGCAGATAGTATTTAAGAGATTGAATACTATTAATAGATAAATTTTCTAGGCAGAACCAACAGGATTTATTAGAAGGTAGGACATAAGAAAGAACAGAGTCAATAATCCCATGGTCATTCTTGCATTGACATTAAATGGTAATACTACAACACTTGATCTTGGAAACCTCAGGAATGTCACAATGAAGAGCATTGAGATTAAATGATAATATTAAGACACTTGATCTCGGAAACCTCAGGAATGTCACAATGAAGAGCTTGGCATACTCTCTCCAAAGCAAAACAATAACTTAAGTGGCAAACATGATTATTTGTTTTAAAAACATCACTTATAGTTTCAAAAATTATCCTACAGGCATCCTCAAACTATTTAAACAGGGGGCCAATTCACTGTCCCTCAGACCATTGGAGGACCAGACTATAGTTTAAAAAAAAAAAAAAAAAAAAAAAACTATGCACAAATTCCTGTGCACACTGCACATATCTTATTTTAAAGTAAAAAAACAAAACAGGAACAAATACAATCGCACTGCCTCATGTGGCCCGCAGGACACAGTTTGAGGACCCCTGTAAGGGCTCACAAGATGGAGAAACATTTATTCAAGAAAATCTATTAATCTCACAAGGACAGCAAGTATCAATGGTATTTGAATAGTAAAGACAAAGCCTCCTTTTTCCTCCAGTTCCAAGTTTAAGGTTACACTTTTACACTGGGAGGGAAGGGCAGCAGTGTTTCTCATGCCCTTCCAGCCCCAGGTTGCAGAACCTCTTTATGAGTAGGTACGGATAAAAGGACTAAAGTCTCTTTCCCCCACCCAGGCCCTATTTGTATGGAAGCTCTAGCCTGGATATGGGAGGCTGAACATAGAGAGGCTGCAATCATCTCTACCCCAGATCTTTCATCAAGTACATCAAGTAGATGTTTCCTACTGGTACAGAGATGCTGAGAAGAAAAGGTGGTAACATTCCTCCCAAATACTTGTTTGCAGAGCAAGGGTGTAACTCTAGGGAAAATTGTCCACTGTCCCCATTCCAGGTCTCATGCAATGGTACAGAGGTCCTTCCCAATCTTCCTAAGGATTAAGAGCTCCACAATATTCTGAAGAGACTGACTTTATTTGGATTGAATATGGAAAATTCCAAGCCTAAAGATATTGTCCAAAACAAGGAGACCTTGGTAAAGAGTAATTGAGAAGATGCTAATAACTCCATAATTCCTATAGCAATAGTATCAGTGAAATGGCAAGTGGCCAAAAGTTCAATGAAAAAGAACAGCATAAAAGACAACCAAGAAAAATACTTTTGGGATCACAGCCATCCCTGGGGGCCAGAAGATTGTACACATGCATTAGTTGTGCACTCAGGAGCAATCAAAACTGGAGAATGGCTTTACTTATAACACTTGAAAGCATTACCCAAGCCACACATAGATCCATCAACAAAGGCATAAGCCTATAGGTACAATGAGTTTAAGTACAACCTCTGTTGCAACACTGACTAAACAATAAGTTATTGTGACCCAGGGGAAACTCCTAGAAAAACAGGCTTAAAAATGAAACCACACACATCCCCAGAAGTCTGGACAAATGTTAATAAGCCCAAGGTTATGTCCTTTCAGTAGTTAACAGAGAAAGAACTTCCAAGCTATTCCCAGGCTGAAGGTGGGACCAAAACATAAGCTCCCTGGGCTATGATAGTAGCCTCCAAGCCATACACCCAACACCCCCCCAAAAAAAGAGGGAAGCTCAGAATCTAACAGGTTAAGGGAGTATAAGCATAACATTTAACTGATAAATAGCTTATATGGATTCAAGGGTAACTCCTAGGTTTCCAAAATAAAAATAAGAAAAATAAATAAGAAGGGGGACATCACAGGAAACAGACTTCATAAAGTTAACTTAGCCAAGTTATAAACAAATAAACAAACTACCAAGGAAATCCACCCCAGGGTGAGGGGGAAAGGAGTTTCTATAATATATTTTCTAGGGCAGCGCCTGTGGCTCAGTGAGTAGGGCGCTGGCCTCATATACCAAGGATGGCAGGTTCGAACCCGGCTCCAGCCTAACTGCAACAAAAAATAGCCAGGCATTGTGGCAGGCACCTATAGTCCCAGCTACTCAGGAGGCTTAGGCAAGAGAATCGTCTAAGCCTAAGAGCTGGAGGTTTCTGTGAGCTGTGACACCATGGCACTCTACTGAGGGTGACAAAGTGAGACTCTGTCTCTAAAAAATAATAATAAAAATAAAATAATATATATATTTTTTTTCTAAAATGTCCATTTTCAATTTAGAAAAGGTGCTATTCAAAGAATCAAGAATCATAGCCTATATGGAGAGAAGAAAGCAGCAAAAAATAGAAATTATCTTTGAAAAAGCACAGATGATGGACATAGCAAACAAAGGATTCAAAGTAGCCATTATAAATATGTTCAAACAATTAAAGAAGGCTACATCTAAAAACTACTGAAGTTATGATGAAAAATGCTTCATCAAATAGAAACATCAATAAAAAATAGAAATTTTAAAATAACCAAATGGAAATTATAGAACTGAAAATTACAATGACTAAAATGAAAATTTCACTAGAGAGGCTCAATAGTAGATTTGAGTTGGCAAAATAAAGGATCAGTGACCTTGAAGCTACAATCAATACATCAATAGACTCCATGCAATCTGGAGAAAAGGGGCAAGGGAGATAAAAGATGAACAGAATCTCAACAAAAATGTGGAACAAAGTTAAGTGTACCTACATACTTCTAATGGGAGTACCAGAATGATAATGAGAAAAGAATCAGGAAAAAAATTCAATGAAATAATGACTGAATACTTCCAAGATTTGATGAAACACAATAGTCTACACATCCAAGAAGCTCAATGAACTCCATGTAGGATAAACCTAAGAGTCTTATTCAGATACATCAGAGTCAAATTGTTGAAAACCAAATACAAGGAGAACATCTCAAAAGCAATATGAGAAAAACTCATCATGTACAAAGGAATTCCAGTTAGATTAACAACTTACCTCTCATCAGAAACAATGAATGCCAGAAGGCAGAGGGATGACATATTCAAAGTTCTGAAAGTAAAAACAAAACAAAACAAAAATGCCAACCAAGAATTTTATATATCCAACAAAAACTATTTCAAAAAACAAGGCAAAAGAAAGATATTTTCAGATAAACAACAGCTGAGAGAATTCACTGATAGAAGTCCTGCATTATAAGAAATACTATATATGTAACATGTATAATGATAATAGCATAAAGACTGTGAGGGAAATGAAGCTATATAAGAGTAAAATTTCTGTATTTCATTGGAATTATGCTGATAAAATCTAATGTAAATTTGATAAATTAAGCTGTACATTGTAAGACCTAGAGAAAGTACTATGACAATAACTTTAAAAATATAATTAGTCATTAAAGATATTAAAATGTCATTCTAGAAAATATCCACTTAATACAAAAGAAGCCAGTAAAGGAGGAACAGAAGAATAAAAATAGACATGAAATATATAAAAAATAAAATTACAGGTATAAATGTAGCTATATCAATAATAACATAAAATGTAAGTTAATTAAACTATCCAGTCAAAATAGACTGTGGGAAGGCAAAATCAATATTCAACTATATGCTATTTGTGAGAGACATACTCTTGATTCAGTGATAGAACTAGATGAAGTAAAAGGACAGAAAAAGATATATGGTGCAAATTACACCCATAAGATAGCTGGAGTGGCTACATTATTATCAAATAAATCAGACTTTAAAATAAAAATTGCTACTTGAGACCAAAAAACAATACCTTACAATGATAAAAATGGTAAATTCATCAGGAAGATATAACAATTTAAAATACATGTGCACCTACCAGTAAAGGATCAAAATACATGAAGCAAGAACTGACAGAAATTAAGGCAGACATAGACAATTCAGAAATAATAGTTAAACACTTTAATATCTGACTTTCTATAATAAATAGACCAACCAGAAGGTAAACAAGCAAAGAGAAGACTTGCACAACACTATAAATCAACTAGACTCAACAGACATCTGTAGAATAGATCTCTACCCAATAAGAGCAGAATACACATTTTCAAATGCACATGAAACATTCCTTAGGATAGACTATATGCTTTTCCACAAAACAAACATTGATAACATTAAAAAAGATCAAAATCAAAGAATGTCTCCTAACCACATTGAAATGATAGAAATCAATAATGAAAGAATGTTTGGAAAATTCAATAATATGTGGAAATAAAACAATACATTCCAAAATAAACACTCAGTCAAAGAAGAAATCACATGGAGAAATTAGAAAACACTTTGAGATGAATAAAATGATCAAAACTTATGTGATGCAGCTAAAGTAGTACTCAGAGGAAAATTTATAGCTGTAAATGCCTCCATTAAAAAACAGATCTTATTCCACTAGTTTAAGTTACTTAATAAATCAAAAGTCTAACTATCCATCACAAGAAATAATAAATGAGAAGAAAACAAAATTCAGAGCAAGCAAAAGGAAATAAATAATAATGTTTAGTGTAGAAATAAATGAAAGGATAGAAAAGGAGAATACCAAAGAAAAAAATAGATTGTTTGAAAGATCAACAAAGTTAACAAATCTTTAGCTATACTAACCAAGGGGGGAAAAAGAAACTCAAATTACTAAAAAAAGAAGAAACTCAAATTACTAAAATCAGGATGAAAGAGGGGACACTATAACCAGCCTCACAAGAATGAAAAATAGTATAAAGGAATATTATTAACAACTTTTTATACCCATAAATTCTACAGTCTTGATGAAATGTATATTTCCTGGAAAGACACAAGCTGCTAAAACTAACTCAAAAAATAAAAAATCTGATAATTGAAAATATTAAATTAATAATTTATAACTTCTTACAAAAAAATCCCAAGAGCAGATAGTTTCATTGGTGAATTCTACCAAATACACAAGGAAGAATTAATTTAAGAGAAGCAAACATTTCCAAACTCATCCTCCAAGGCTAGTATTATCCTAATACCAAAATCATCACAAAGAAGGAAAACTACAAACCAATATCTTTTATAAATACTGATGCAAAAATCCTCAAGAAAATACCGACAATCGAAATCCAGCTAGATACAGAAAAAATATAAACAATAACCACATGGGATTTATCCAAGGGAGTCAAGCTTGGATTAATATCTAAAAACAAATTAATGCAACACTGTATTAATAAAATGAAGAGAAAAGCCACGTGATCATGTCCATAGACAGGAAAAAGCATTGAAAAAAGCCAAAAAGTTTTATGATAAAAAGAAAAAAGAAACACTTGCAAAGATGTGGAAACAACCCAAGTGCCTATCAATACATGAATGGATTAAGAAAATGTGGTAAGGGTATTTATACCATAGAATACTATTCAGCTATGAAATCAGATGGTGATCTAGTACCTGGAGAGTGACTGCCAATGGGCATGAAGTTTCTTTTGGAAGTAATTAGTATGTTCTCAACTTACATTGTGTTGATGATTGCACAATCTTGTGACTATACTTCACTGAATTGCACACTTTAAATGGGTAAAATTTATATATCTCAGAGAAGATGTTTTAAATTTTTCATATTAAGATACTCCAAATAGACAGACATAGTGGTGCACTTGTAGTCCCATATACTCAAGAGGCCAAGGTGGGAGGATCACTTGAGCCCAGGAGTTCAGGATCAGCCAGGACAACATACTGAGACCACCATCTATAAAAAAAATAAAAGATACTCCAATAATTAAATGCACAGACATTCCAGCAGTAAAATGCTAACATATAGAAATGTCTCAAATTTGACAATAAGCTCACTTTCTTCAAATATTCATAATACACAGCCCTGACCCCTTTCTCAAATTCCACATTTCCTACTCCCTATGGAGCCTCCCACCTGGATTTTCTGTTGGCCCTTCATGCTCACTGATTTACCCCTAATCTTGTCCTCTCTTGAATGCCTCTCACTGATGGTGGTCCTGTCATTTTTCTAATAGATTGAAAACCTCATTATCATTCCTGGATCCTGGATCTCCCTTGTTCACAAATCTACTTCTGTCCACACCCACCCATTCCCCACCTCCCCTCCATGCCCACTGCTACCTGTTCAAACTCTCAGTTTTGCTCTTGAATTAATGATTACCTGTAGTTCCTCTCACCAACCAGCACTTGTGCCGGATTAACAGAAAGAACCTTGGTCACAAAACACCAAAGCTCAACAACTCTCTGTGGCTCCCTGTGCTAACTAAATAAAGTCCAAATTCTTTCATCTGGAAATTCAGATAGTTCTAGGATTTTGTTTTATTTTTTAAGTTCCAAACTATCTTTATCTGCCCTGCTGATTCCCTTCACAAATATTTCACATGAAAAACTATCTATTACAGTATTCCCTTTGAGTGTCACTAAGCTTTCCCACTTCCTCGCTGTTCCCTGCCACCTTACACATCATTTCTCCTTGTCCATGAATGTCCAAATTCATGGTCAGGGTCCTCCACGAATCTTTTCCCAAATGGAAGCAATAGCCCTTTTTAAAAAATTATCTTCAAAAACAAAATTATCTTCATACTTTATCATACACCAGTCATGACACAGACCACTGTCCATCAGATGTTATTATGAACATTTATGTATTTCATTGCTATAAAATTGTTATAAACCTGAATTCTTCACTATTTCTTCAATATTTTTATGGGATTCTTGAGGGCCTAATCTATGCTCAATTTATAATTCTCAGAGTCTCTTAGCATAGTGCCAGGCACTTAGTAAATGCTGGATAAATGTTCATAGAAACAAGGGAGGGAAGAAAAACAGAAGACATGCTTCCTAGAATTGAGCAATTTACAATCTCATGTGGAAGACAGAAATTACTGTGATGCAAACCAGAAAAGGGAAGTATAACAATAAACATGTCCCCAAGTGCTATGGAGCACAAAGGAGACCTCTAATGCAACTGTGGAGAACTATAAGAGGCCACTAATTTAGGTAAGATTCTAATAAATAAATTTGAGGTGAAGAGCATTCCATTTTAAGAGAATAGCACCAATAGAAACCCAAGAAGAAAAGTGTCAAACACATTTGCAAGAGATGAAATGTGGGGATGATTGATGAGTAAGGCTCATGTTTGGGTAAAGGAGGAAGGGCTCTGTAATCATTGACAATGGACGTCGTCCAGGCACTGTGCTCATATCTTATGGTTTTATGCAATCATTGTCATATTGTGATCCTAAGACTCATTATAGTACATTTTTTATGTTCTTGAAATGTATTAATTTTTTAAATGTAATAATATGAGCCAGAGCATGTTGCAGCTAATCTGTTAGTAAAAAAATAATAATAATAATAATGATAATAAATAAAGTAAAATGAAATTATTTTATAAAAAGAAATAAGCCTAGAAAAGTGTTTTGGAGACAAATCATAGAGAGGTTTGAACCTCCAGATAGAGAATTTGGACTTTATTCTGTGGCAGTGAGTGTCCCTGAAGACATTTAGTTGAACAATGAAAAAGCCCAGGAGGCAAAAACTCTGAAGGGCAGCTTCTTGCAAAGCAAACTGTGTTCTTGATGAATAATCAGCTGCTGATTTACCTGATAAAGTATTCAGCTATGGGTGCCGCCAAGAAATGAGGGGTGATAGAGCTTAATTTTAAAAGGACATCGAAAAGTTTAGTTTACTTTTTTTTATTAATATTAAATCATAGCTGTGTACATTAATGCAATCATGGGGCACCATACACTGGGTTTATAAACAGTTTGACAGATTTTCATCACACTGGTTAACATTGCCTTCCTGGAATTTCCTTAAATATTGTATTAAGACAATTATCTTCTACATTTACTAAGTTTAACGTGTACTCTTGTAAGAAGCACCACAGGTGTAATCCCATCAATCACCCTCCTTCTGCCCATCCTCCCCCTTCCCTCTCCTCCCTCTCCCCCTTCCCCATATTCTTAGGTTATAACAGGGTTATAACTTTCATATGAAAGCCATAAATTACGTTCATAGTAGGGCTGAGTACATTGGATACTTTTTCTTCCATTCTTGAGATACTTTACTAAGAAGAATATGTTCCAGCTCCATTCATGTAAACATGAAATAGGTAAAGTCTCCATCTTTCTTTAAGGCTCCATAATATTCCATGGTGTACATATATCACAATTTATTAATCGATTCATGGATCAATGGGCACTTGGGCTTTTTCCATGACTTAGCAATTGTGAACACAAAATCCCAAGACCATTGGATTAAAGATGGCGGCCAAGTAACAGCTTCCCTGTAACTGGGCACGGCAAGTCTGGGGAGACAAGACTCCAGGCATCTCTGCCCAGTGGGATCTGCCTATGGTCATCCCCTTGAGGATACAGGGAGCCAGCAAGGGACTTCTGGACCCCAGGAGGAGGACAAAAACAGTGGAAAACTGGCAAGTGGCTGTGTGTGTTCGATCGACCTAATCACGCCAGCAACCATGAGTACAAGCAGCAGTGAGACTGCAATCCGGAAAGGCCTTACCTGTGAACTGTTCTGGTGTTCTTGGATTGGGCATTCAGTTGAGCTGCCTTGGGGAGAGCTTGAACAGGAGTGTGGAGAATGTTGGGCATTGTCTGGGGCCCCAGAATGAGCCACTGAGCTGGGTGAAGTAAGCCATTGTGAAAGAACTACTACTATGGCAAGCTCCACCCTTAGGGTCCCAGAGCAAGGATCAGGTGGGACAAAGTAACCTCGTGACTGAGCAGCCTAAAAGCAGGGACTGAACTGCCTTACAGCCTTAATCCTTAGGGGCAGAGTGAGGCAGTTTTGGCACACTGGAGCCTTGAGCTGTTGCCCTGGGTAGAGTACCGTGATGTCACAGCTCATAGCAACATCAAACTCCAGGGCTTGGCACCACCCAGACCTCCATAATAGCTGTGCAGTGACCCCCGACCAGTGACCCACACCCACCGGGCCTCCTAATTCCCTG
>CAUYPK010093759.1:0-40044 GCA_963574355.1 Loris lydekkerianus | reverse complement strand
CGAACACGCGGCTAGAGCCACATGCGGCTCCCGGCCAAAATGAATTTCGGCTCTTTGCCTCTTATCATTATTTTGTGTACTGTGGCTCTTTGCCAAGTTTGGATTTTGTTATGCTGCTTCTGAGGAGGGACCTCTGAGGAGCGATCTCCGAGCGTGTAGTCGAACTTGTTCGCCACCCCTGATATAGGCTCTTTGCTGGAACTGTATAAGAAATTCTGAATTAGACATTTAAAAGCCTCAAGGCTGGATAAGTCCAGGATTCATTATCAGACTGTGCCTGTGATACTTGTATGGATTGGGTACATTTCACTCTTCTCAACATTCCAAAATATCCTGAGGTTTCTGAGCCTGACAGAAAGCCACATTCTTTACCTACTACGTGGCCAGGAGCCGTGTAGACAAAATACCAAGTCAGTCTTTCCAATGGGCTTTCTTCATCTCTATGACATCAACTTTAATTCCTCAAAACAGGCTGGTCATACCTGAGAATATGCTATTCTAGTCAAAGCCTTAGCAGAGTAACCAGATCTCCAGTTGTGTCCTGTTATAAAAGAAAACTGGTTCTTGTCCAACTTATGGAAATAAGAATACTCATGAACCTAGTTTCTAGATTTTTGAGAAACCAGGTAAATGTTTCATTCTTATTCACACAAGTATACTTTCCCCAATTGCTGTAAGCTATAAGTAGCTCCAAAGTTTTCTTGACTCTGGTAAAAAATATGCGTAGATACTTTATGAATTACCCACTTTCAGGTGTTCTATTATAAGCCACAGAAAATGGTCTAAGATGCTACTGTGGCATTCATAATGAAATTTATTTCTTATAGTCTCAGAGGCTGGGAAGTCCAAGGTCAAAAGGCTGAATTTGGTGAGGGCTTCTTGTTGGCAGAGACCCACAGAGTCCCGAGGCTGGACAGGGCATCGCGTGGCAAGGGGCCTGAATGTGCTGGCTCAGGTCTCTGTTTCTCTTTTTATAAAGCCAGCAGTTCCCCCCACCATGGTAACCCACTAATCCATGAATGGATTAACCCATTTATAAAAGCAGTGCCCTCATGATCCAATAACCTCTTAATCCTCCCACCCCAACTTCAATATGGTTGGGGATCAACACATGAAATTTGGGAGACATATTCATTCTGGCTTGTCCTCCACACAGTCTCTATCATTTTCCCATGCACAATACACATGTTTTACCCGTCATAGCCCCAAAGCCTTAACTTGTTTCTCATTTTCTCTCTGGAAAGAGAAAGTGAAATCTTTGTAGCTTAAGTGAAAAACCTGTAATCTTTAAATCTGGTCAGATTCTGAAGCTTGGTTCAATTGGCAAATCTAAATTTTCCTCTCGAGTGATCAAAATTCCTCCTACTGAGTCTTTCTGGTCATTCCACAGGAAAGTATAAATCGCCCCCATCATCCTTCTGTAGCTGAGCTTTCTTCCACAGGCTGAGACCGGCCACATATGGAGTAGGGCCTGAGGCTGGTCTGTGCATATCCGTGTACCCCAGCAGGGATGGGGATGGAGTCGGGAGGGCAGCAAAGGGCACGTGGTGACAGCTGCTCAAGAGATGCCGTAGATAAGGGTAGAGCTCTGGTTTATCACTGCCCCGTGGGAATATGGACTTAGGGGTTTGAGATATTACCCATTTTTATCCTTTGTCAACTGAAGGAGACAAATAAAACAACTGTGATTTGGAGCATGCTGTGGGGCAGTGGGGGCCTTTCTGCCCCAGCTCTGGACCCTCTCCTTGCCATCCCTGGTATTGCCTGTCAATTCCAGTATTTAATCATCAGACAAGGTCTCAAAGTTCACACAGGTGGCAATGAAGATCTGTAAGGATCAAATAAGATGACCTAATTTGAGTATAAAGCCACTGAATGTAAGACAAAAATATTTATATATGGTTTAATTATTTGAGTAAGTTTCTCCAGGCCGCATCTCTCAGCTCCATGTTGTGCTGTATGCTTGTTCCCATGCGTGACTGAGCACTTAGATATTAAATCACTGCTGAATGGCTCACCTCTCCAGTGAGACTGAACTTAATCAGTGGTGCATTCTGGGACTGGCCCAAATTAGAGAAATCTTCACAGACTGAGGACTCAGCTGGTAACATTGGCATCTGCTGGGGGTAGATGGACATTCAGTTTGCCCACTGGGGAAGTGTGCATTACAGGGAAGAAACTGAGGCAGGATCTCTGTGGGGGCTGTGAGTGGTCTTGGAAAACTTGGAATGGAGTCAAAAGTGTCCCGGAAGGAGATGCTCAGGCAGGCTTCTGTTTTCCAGAGTATTTGAGGCCACTATGTAGTGCTAGCTGGGCCTACCTCCTGTCTCCTGGGATGGCACAGAGGCTGGTCACTACGGCCACAATATACTTGGGCACCTATGGCAGAGGAACAGACATGATCCTCTAGTACAGAGAGGGAAAGAGGGGAGAGGAAGATTCTTAGTGATACTGCCTGGGGAGGGAGAGTGTGGGACACAGACTTATGCCTGGGCACCCCTGATAGTTGGGCCCCTTGGTAGGTGAGCCAAGTCTGGGGGTGAGAGGACTATCCAAGACAGCCAGGGTCTTGTTCTGTTTGCTTGAGGAAGGTGAGACTCACACATGGAACACAATACAGGAAGGGGAGGAAGGGGAACATACAAGGTTCCCTGGGGGGTGAGCCTGGCCTGCCTCCAAGTAGAAGTTGACCAATCCCAACCCCAGTCCTTCTTTGCTGTCCTCCTACCATTTGAAGATGACGTGCGGGCATGAGAAGCTACCAGCCTGGCTGTGATTGGCACCTTACGGGAGATGCAGGTGCCAGGGAGGTCACCTTAAACTGCTCTCATCTGGGAGCATAGTTGCGTCTCATAGCCACTTTGGCTTTCTGCAGACCTGGGCTGAAGCTTTGGCTTGGCTGTGTGTCTTGGGCAGCCCACCACTTTATGCTTGTCTCTTCTTGGTGCCACTTTGGGAAGGGCTGTTGAGAGCATGAAATGAGGTCATGTGTGAAGTGCTGGCACAGGGAACATCCCAGAGATGGTATTTCTCATCCCAACAGGAACATCAGAGTGGTAAGAGATGGAGCAGAGTGCTAAATTTATGTGGGAAAATAGCAAAAACATCAAAAAAGTGGAGGTGAATGTAGCAGGAATAGAGGACAGAAAGGAGCTTTCCTAGTTGCTTGATGGGATGGTGAAAGGTCTTTGGAAAGTGTGGTAGGTGGTACTCCGTGGTGTACATGTGCTACGTTTTATTAATTCACTCCCGTGTTGGGGGCACTTGGGTTGGTTTCACATCTATCTGGGTGAGGAAGTGACTCAAACTGCACAAAAGCAAATCATGTGACAGAAACGATTGTACCCCCACAATACTCTGAAATTTAAAACAAAGGTGGGTGGGGAATAAAGTGTGGTAGAGCAGGAGTTTCCTCAGACTTCCAGTGTCCTTTACTCCCTGTCTGCCTTTCCTCTGGGCAGCCCAGGTCCTTCCCCAGCAAGGCCTGATCCCTGCATTGTCCCATGAGCTATGTGTATCCCCTCTCTTTTTGCAGACAGCTGGTTTCTGATGCCACTGGTCTGCATTGGCTTCGTGGTTCTGATCCCCCTGTGGGTCCTCATCGCCAAGCAGAGCCCACCTATCATGAAGATCCTGAAGTTTGGCTGGGTCCCCATCATCCTGGCAATGGTCATCAGCAGGTATGCTGGGTCAGCGCCACCCCCTCTGCCTCTTCCTCCCTGAGTACCACAAAGCCCCGGGCATGGTAACACTCAGTGTCTGGGAGGTTGGGGTCGGCAGCGAAATGTGGGAACCCCCAATACTGCTCGGGTCATACCTTGCTACTTTTATGTCTCTGTTTCACCACAAACCCTAGGTCTATTCCTTCTAAGAGAGGTCACCTTGTTCACAAGTGCCAAAGCAGTGGGGAGCCAGGAGAGCCAGAGCTGGGAGGGTCAGACAAGGGCTGTAGACTCCAGGGCCCTGCTCCACATGGTGGTGCTATGGGATCTGGCCCTCAGGCTGCAGCTGCCAGAGCTAGCCATTAAGGAGTGGTGGGGAGTTGGGTGTGCTGCAGAGCACATTGCTAATCTGAAGGGACTAGTACCTGCCCCATTGCTATTCCATCCTTGCTTCAGCTGCAGGCAGGATCTCTGTTACTCATACACACACCAGGTGGGAAAATAACAACAATGTCAGAGAAGTGGACTGTCACGGTCCACGGCATGGCTGCTGTGAGACAGTCTCCTGGACCCTTTGGCTCTCCACCCTCAGCCTTGCTCATAAGGCCCCATTTCTGCCAGCAGACTGTGATGGGGCCTCCCCAGTTCACTCTGATGTGTTTTCCTGGCTCTGACTCTCAGAGAGAAAAGTTTTCAGTGCAGCTATGTGTGCTTCCAGAAGGCTCTTGGCCTCTTAACACAAATTGATCCAACTTCCCCAGGGCTTTGTGAAGTCCTGAGGGGTGGAACACCTTTGCTAAAGCACAGCTGCCCATGGGGCAAGTGCAGCATTTCCCCAGAACAAAGGATGGCATGAGGCAACACTTTTGCAGGTTGTGTTTTCACTAAAGAGCATCATTGTGCAATTCAGGAGCTGTCAGGTTAGAGGCCTAGCCAGCTGTGTGGCCTCAGAAAGGTAGTCGTTCATTTGTCCTAGAATGGGGTGGCATTCCCTGATAGCTTCTGGAGCAGCTGAGACTCAGAGCAGAGGTGAGGATGGAAAAGCCTGGTGAGGTGCAGAGTGGACATAGGGCAACCAGCTTGTCTGCAGCAAATACTTGTGTAGGGGGAGGAGTGTCTGCCCAAAGTGGAAAGCCAGGCCAATGGGGCATCTGGTACAGAGGTTTGCAGGGATCCAGTGAGTGGAAACTCCCTGATTGTGGGACTGCCATCTGCTCTTTCCCCAGTTTTGGAGGGCTCATTTTGAGCAAAACCATTTCTAAGCAGCAGTTCAAAGGCATGGCTATATTCACTCCCATCATATGCGGTAAGTATTGGAGAGGGCCCCTGGGCTAGGTTAGACCTAAATAGCAGACTTCAAGAGAGCAATTGGGCAGCTGAGCTGCAGAGGCTGTGGTTTTCTTGAGGTGGAAGGAGACCTGGGGAGGAAGTCCTGTACTATGCTCTTGGCAGTGCTAACTTGGTTCCCCATAGTGTCAGCAAAGCTCCCGCTCTCTGAACAGAAACAAATCCCATGTCTTGAAGGCCCAGAGTTTAACACAGGCTTGGTTGTAACCTGCTGACTGAGTGTGGCCTTCATAGCTAGAGTGTTGGGCTCTTGTTGGCATTAAAACACAGACATGCACATTTAAAACTCTGGATTTCTCTCTTCTTAAAAATTAAGGCTGTTAAATACTGGGCTGAAGCTGATTCAAGGCCTGTGTGTTCCAATTTTCCCTAATCCTCACCATGCCCTGTTGTCATATGCCTGACCCTCTTTACTTATTTACCTCCTAGGCTTAGATTTTGTGGATTTTTGTGTTGTGTCTCTTAAGCAAAGTTTGGCTTGGTGTCTGGTATCTGATAAGGCCCTGTAAATGGAACTAACCAGTTAGGAGAGTAATCAAATTTATTTCCAAGTTTGCTTGGTCCTCAGGACCTGACTTTCTGGGCCTGCAGAAACAGGCTTCAAATGTCCATGGGCAGCCCCTGCCTGTCCACAGTCTCTCCCTGACTTCCATGGGGGACCATACCTTGCTCCTTGCATCAGGGCCACCCAGCATATGTACACTCTAGTAGAGTCACAGGGCCTCCCCATGCAATGAGGATGGCAGCAGATGGCATGTAAGCTTGGAAGGATCTCCTTGGATGGATCAGCAACTCAGGTGCCTTCAGGGACCAAGCACATGATTTGAATAAATTAAGCCGCAGGGACACAGCTAGCCATTAAGGAGTGGTGGGGAGTCAGTCGGGTGTGCTGCAGAGCACATTGCTAATCTGAAGGGACTGCTACTTGCCCTGCTCCAGCCAAGTGTTGCCTGGTGGGAATGTTTACTCAGAATTGCCAGGACTGACTTGTTCAGAGAAGCCAGGAATCTGGAATAAGTCCCAAACTTATGAATATTACCACTTAATTTGAGGGCTTTTCCCCCTCTTTTTCTTTTTGAAATCACATATGGGCCAAGCAAAACATACCTGCAGCCATCCTCTGCCCGAATACCATTCTTTACATCCTCTAGAGCTGCCCAGGTGGTTGGTCTCTTCCCTGGAGATTGTTGGTACACATCTGGCCCAGTTAGGGATTGCTGTCCACGGCACTCTGGACGTAGAATGTAGGTAACCCCCACTTCTGTCAGCCACCCATAAAAAGAGCTGTCACATGGGCAGGCCCTGTTCTCTGCCAGCCCCTGCCTCTGCTCCCACAAAAGAGTTACTCAGCATGGTCGTTGTCACTTGAGCCATCTGGCCTTGGCCAAGTTTGAAACCTTTACCTCACCCTATGGAAGCCAAGAGCTTCAGTGAGAAGGTTCAGAATTTCCAGAGCACAAATGTGCTCATGGGTTTCTGGGCCTCCTGACTCTGCTTCTTTGGGTCCTGTTTGTCTTCTGTCACATCAATCTACACACGACCCCCAGCTTTCCCTACATTTCTCCGATGGACACCTGCTCCATGTACCCCATGCATCCATGAATGTGGGATTGTGCTCTAACATTCAGAGCCACCAGAGAGGGACTCACGTAGCTCACAAATTGTAATCATGCAGCAGAAAATGTCTTCCTAAAAGCCCCCAGGGTACCCAGCATGACAGTTGTCCAGGGCACTTCTCTTAGGCCTAGCCTGCTTTTGTTACCATGTGATCATCTCTCTCTTCCCCTCCCCTCCCCACTCCTATCCACTGTTTTCTTTCTTTCCCACGTTGAGGTGAAAAAAATAGTTTTCGTTTTCACAGATATTCCATCCTGTAGTCTGGGTCCTGTCCATTCCTGCGACCTTGAGGTCTAACTCTTGCTCAGAGGAGCTTACCATGCTCTTGTTAGACCTCTCCACCCCTTCCCTGCTCTCCTTATCCTCCCTTTTTCTCTCCCTCCCTTCCTTCCTGAATTCCTGAATTCCCTCCCTCTAAGCAACAGATATTTATTGAAAATCTACTTTGCCAGTCACACTTCCCTCCCTTTAAGTGGTACCAGCTGTCAAGGAAATACAGTTGCTAATTCAGTGCCACACTCAAGAGGTCTGGGCCACACTGACTTGGTGCCAAACAAGATCTGTGGTCACTGGGAGGGAAGGAAAAGATACCAATCAACCAAACAAGGCTTCCTGGAGGAAGTGAACATAAAATAAGGGCCATAACCCAGAAACTGGCAAAGAAGGGGAAACCAGACTTTTTTTCTCACAGGTGTTGGTGGCAATCTGGTGGCCATTCAAACCAGCCGAATCTCTACCTACCTACATATTTGGAGCACACCCGGGGTCCTACCCCTTTGGATGAAAAACTTCTGGCCTAACCCATGTTCCATTTTCTGTATGCCAGGTGGGTGTGGTGTTTTTAAACAAGTAAAAGTTGATGTTGTGAAGCATAGCGATAGATGCCTGATTCCTTTCACTGATCTTCCAGGCTCAGCTCCTCCTCCTGGAGACCTAACTCCCCAACCCTGCCTCTAACCCATTCAGACATTCAGATATTTATTGAATGTCCATCATGCACTGGATAACAGGTTACAGTGGGGAAACAGAAACAGCTGATTTCTTGCCCTTAGAAGCAGATAGGCACAAAACAAATGAGTGTGTAATTACAAATTGTGGTATGTTCCACAAGGGAGAAGTGCAGGGTGCAATAAAACAAGGAGAAGATATCCTCAGCCTGGGAGGGGCAGGAGAGCTCTTGCCTCTGGCCACAGTTTTTTTCTGCAGCATTTGGCTAAAGTAGTTGCTGTGTAAAAGTTCTCTGCTGCCGCTTTACTGGACCTTTGGCTAAAATCTATGGAGTCTTTTTTTTTTTTTTGTCCACTCTCATTGACATTTCTGGGTTGCTGATGTCTCCAGGACCAAGTCTGGACAAAACAGACAATTCAGGGAACTCACCACCATGTTGTTCATTGCTTCCTGAAGTTCCTAGCCAGCCTACCTTCTCTTCCTACCTTTCAGAATCTTCTTACATTTGTTTTATGTATTATATTCATGGTTTTTACTTGTACTTAGTGGGAGGAATAGGAGGAAGTGTGTCTTGCCCATCTTTCCGAGAAATGAAAGTCCGCATTATATTATCTCACTGGTCATTTACGTACAGAAAGGCTGTTTATTTTTCTGTTGTAATTTGTGTGCCAAAGCATTTTACGAAATTCCTATTGTTTTCATAGTTTTCCTATTGATTTTCTTGAGTTTTCATGTCAGCTGCCAATAGTAACTTCTTCTAATAATTTTGCTTCTTATTTTAAAGTTTCTTTTTTGATGAATCTTTTTATTCCTCATCTCATTTCTCATCACAAATAGATCTTGATGTTCTTCTATGTTCTTGCCACCTCTCTCTACATACTGGTTTATGGTATGTCTTAGCTTCTAAGTAACATAAGATTTTTTTTCCTTTTCCTTATTGTTTTAGTGAAATACATTCTGTTAACTCAAGAGGCATATGGAGGCCTGTGTCCTTGGAACTCCATTTCTGTTTGAGAAATCAGTTACATTCATAAGTATAGTTTTTTTTTTGTTTGTTTGTTTGTTTGTTTGTTTGTTTTTTAAGTGTGGTTGCATCAGGGTGAATTGCATGAGTGTGAAGAAAACCTAGGGCTCACTAATGCAGTACACTTTTGCTGGAAGGACCTGCAGGCATTGTTGAGGAAGGGGCTGCCTCTGTAGATCCCTACTGTCCACGGTGGGGCTGTTCCTCCACACTCCTAAGCTCTTACCCACCTAAGCCCCTTGTGTGTTCTCTTTCCTCTGCCCAGGGCCCTCTCCCTCAAGTGCATACCACAGCTAAAATGTCACCTCCAGGTGCTCACCCCTGCTCAAGCACACTTCACACTCTGTCCCCCTACCTTGGAGGATTATCCTTATGGGACTCAGCACACTTCACAATGACCTTTCTCGTTTATTTCTGCTTACTCGATTCTTGCTTGTCTCTTCCCTGAAATACCAGCCCCATGAGGAAAGGGGCAGGACTGTATCCCCATCTGCCACATAGTTAAGTGTCCAGTAAATATGTGCAAAATGAATGAAAGAATAAGTGCGGATACCTCTCAGAGACTGTCACATACCAAGGTGACCTCAGCTACTAGGCAGGCCATACAAACTTCTTGATTCTGTTTCTTCCAGAAATCAATTCCATGTCAGCTCGAGTCCTGCTCTTTCTGGTGGTCCCAGGCCATCTGATTTTCTTCTATGTCATCCACCTGGTGGAAGGTCAGTCAGTTACAAGCAGCAAGACCTTTATGGTACTCTACCTGCTAGCCGGCCTGATTCAGGTAAGGATGGCTGCAGCCATGGAAGACCCATGCTTAGTCAGCTAAGAGCTCTGTTCCCTGCCCTGGTGAGATACCAAGTAGGCTGGACTGAGGTGTGGTGGGGTTCCTGGGCAGGCAGGGCACACAGTCCTTATCTTCTAGGGCATGTTCTAGACACAGAGTCTACTGCACACTGTATACTACAGCTTGTGCACTGCATGCTGCACCCTCCACCCTGCACAGTGCATGCTATATGCTACACACTATGTGCTGCACACTCACCATCAGGACGAGAAGAGCAGCCTTAAGGATGGAGTGTGTTCCTGTGGAGCAGGGTGACGAGTGGGTCCAGTGGTCACTGCCTCAAAGACGGCAGGTGGACAGAGCCCAGGCCCCTGCCAGGGGACCTGCTACGTCTTGCATGGGATTTGGTTAGGGCTGGATGGCAGTGAGGATGGTGGGCAAGGAAGTTAAGATGCTGCCTACTTTGGGAAGGTATTGAGCAAACTTTCTGCTGAGACCACAGCTGACTAATGTCCTCATGGGCCTGGTGCTTCTGCAGGGAGTGCTCTGGACACTGGTGGGGAATTCTATGAGTGTGGTGCTAATGCTGGCATTCTATGCTCTCCCCAAGTTCATGGGATTTGCACCTGCAATATGTTTCTGACTCCAAAGAATAGGATTCAGAGAGTCTAGGAAACCCTAGGACTCCAGCTAGGGAGGATGAGGAATCTGAGGTCAACCTGGACAAGGGACCGAGGAGATGTGAGACCTAGCCAAAGCTGTGCAGACTACCCCATGACACCTTCAGGAAGGGCTAGCCATCTCGAGCTCTGAGGGAAACGGACTTGAGCAAACCTAGGTAGAAGTCCCTGTGAGGTCCAGCAAGGAGGGGCTCATATGGCAGAGAGAGATCCCGCTGGGGACTGGCAGTAGGTGTGTCTGGGTGAGTGTGCAGGTGAGGCCATCTTCTATAGCATGGGCTCCAGGAGAAGCCAGAAGAAAGGGAATGGCTAGAGTTCACATGTTCACTTTGGTGACTGCCCCTGAAACTCAGAAGTGTTCCTTGGCTACTCTTGGCTTTCTGATTTAGTCTTCTTCCGAGTCTGTTTCCTTTTACAACAGGTGACAATTCTCCTGTACCTGGCAGAAGTGATGGTTCGGCTGACTTGGCACCAGGCCCTGGATCCTGACAACCACTGTATCCCCTATCTCACAGGGCTGGGGGACCTGCTGGGGACTGGCCTCCTGGCACTCTGCTTCCTTATGGACTGGTAGCTGAGAGGCATATTAGAGCTGGATGGCATCCCAGATCTTGCATCTGGACCCTACCTAACTGGGCCAAGCTGTCCCCAGTGGCTCAGTTGAATTTTCTCATACACCAACATGAAGCAGAATGCAGTCTCTCCCTTGCTGGGTGGGTCCTTGGCATGGCTGACCCCTGGCCTCTGCAGTAGCCTTTGTCATTGTGTTAAGGAGACACACACACACCTCAGCTCTGGAGTTGGTACCTATGTCCATGACTGAGCCCTAAAGTCATTAATGTGGTTGTGAGTTTATCAGTATGTGTGTGTGTATGTGTGTGCATGAAGAGTGGAGTGTTCCCGCTTGAGCAGCCAAGGGCATGTGCAGTGTGCTTTGCAAGGCATCTGCCCCTTTCCAAGATCTGCAGCCTATATTAGGTTCGAGTAGAAAGGAGCTCCTTTCTGTCCTCAAGCCTCAGGACTCTCAAGCTGTGGCTTAACTGCTGTCTTCATCAGGTTCAAGGTCCCGAGGCACCTCTATTCCTTGACCCAGAGAATGTGTGTAGCCTCCCCGGGGAAGGTCCTTGCCTGCCACTTCATCTTCTTCCAACATTTAATCTTGTCATTGCTTTCTTTTTGTTTTCCTTTTTTCTTTTCATTAGCAGAAACCCCTGTTTAGATTTAGTTGATCAGAAAAGTTAAAATAAAAACATTGATTATATTGTACATGGCCTTTCATGTCTTTGAAGATAATTAAAGCATCCATGAAGCTTCTGGTCTGTACATAGCGAAAGCCGCTGGCATTGCTCCAGTGCAGAGTCTCTCAAAGTGTGGTCTCCAGCCTAGCAGCATCAGTGTCACCAGGAAATTTGTTATAAATGCAAATTATCCCACCGCCAGGCCTGCCAAATGACCATCTCTTGGGTTTATCTGTGGGTTTAACAAGCCCAGCTGCTGGTTCATTTCCAAGCACCCCCACACTGAAGCCTCTACTCCAGAACTTCATCTTTGAAGTGTGTCCACTTTCTGTTTCTTACTAACTCCTCATGACAACTTTGGCCATGGTTGGGCCTTCAGATTATTATCTTCATTCAACAAATGTTGATATAGAACTTTCTGTATCATCAATCAGTATCCCTGAAGGAAAGTGATGGTGTGCCAAGGGGGTAATGGGGCAGAGTTTTGGCAAGGAGCCAATTATAGTTGGGAATAATGGGGAGGGGTCTAGCACCCTGGGGCCAGGCACTGTGGGGAGCTGTTTCCAGGCATTCACCTGGCCTGGAGAGTAGTTGGGATTGGGGTTGCAGGGAGCGGACTCTAGGAAAGGGACACAGCTACTACAGCTTGTTGCCTGGCAGAGAGAGCCAGGGAAATAAATATCCCAATGTCCTTCTCTGTCCACTATTTTATGTCCTGCCAGTGATTCCCATTGCCCAAATTCAGCCAGAAATGCAATAGTTAGGTAGCCTCTTCATGGTCCATAGTGGTTACAGCTTCCTGGGCTGCAGAGCCAGGGAACTGCTGGTGATGGATCTGGAGGGGCAACTGGGGAATATTCAGTGCAATTACATGCCAAGGCCCAGGCTAAATATTAGGGGTTTGTTATGGGCAGATCACTCAGCTCTATATCAGGCTCCTCTGGGGAAGACAACATCACACAAATGAATGTTTCAAATCTAGCTCCATAAGTCCTGCAAAAGGAAAGCACATGGTGCTTGAGAAACATGCAGTAGGAGGAGCTGGGGTTTCTCAGGTGCTGTGTGGTCATGTTCCAAGCACTCAATATGCATAAACTCAGACACTCGCAGTGACCAGTGTGGTGTGTACTTTTACCACCCCCATTTGTAGGTGGGGTGATCGAGGCATTGTGAGGTCCTGTGGCTAGTGAGTGGTGGAACCAGGATTTGAATGTAGATGGTTGGGTCCAGACGCAGGCTACGTGTGTTGTGAAACAGAGGGGTGGACCCTGACAGGAGCTCAGAAGGGATTTTTTGTCAGGAAATAGTGTTGAAGCTGAGATCTAAGGATGAGGAGGAATTAATCAGGTATTGACTGGAGAGGCTGGGAGCTGCAGGTAGGGGAGGTAGGGCATTTGGTAGGGAAATTTATCATCGAAGAAGGAAACCAGAGCAGAGAATATAGGACTTGAAGCTTTTTGCAACATTTAATCAACCAGTTAAAGAATGATCCTGTAACACAGAGCCAGAGTCCTGGTGCTGTTAGAACAAGGAGTCCGTCTGCCTGTCACCTGAGTAGGTCAATGGAGAAGCAGATGAGAGATCAAGAGTTTTGCTTTTATTTACAGAAAATCCAGCGATTCCAGAAAGCAACCGGGATATCTCACCAAAGAACTGCTCTGCTCTCTCATTTCTCTTTGTTATTTTTATACCTTTACAGTAACAAACATACATCAGCAGTGTTGTCAATTAGTGTACTATATATCAAACAAATTCTCCTTACTGCCCATCTCCCCATAGGTTACAAAATCAGAATATCTCTTGCTTTCAAGGTGACTATATCACTACAGGATTCAGTTGGACTAAAGTTTTGGCCAATTAGCACTTCACTGAGTGCACTGAATACTTTGGGCCCCTTGGTTGGTGTCATGGAGTCCACTTCCCCAGCCTGCCTATGACTCTGGGCCTTGAAAGTAAATAATGCCCAGGAGTTGACACATAGGCTAATCTGACTTTGCCAGGGCCTGGCCATCAGTGTCCTGCATGAAACAGCCATTCAGGTTAACAGTGGCTGGTAACACTAGGGAGCAAAGCCAGAGAGTGCTACAGAAGGGAGAGTGGTTGTTAGTGCCTAACGTTAAAGAGCAAAGGAACTAGACTGAAAGATGTCAGCTATAGGGACAAGGAAGCACTTAATGAGAACTACTGTGGAGGATTTACAGGGACTAGAGGCAAATTGATGTGGGGACGAGGAGTGAGACCTTACAAAATGGAAGTACCAAGTACAGCAGAACCTCTGTAAGCTGACCATCCAAGGGACTTTAACTATTTAGCACACAAAGGTATTCAGCATAAGGATCTAGGCCCACTGGGCTGATATGTACACATGGTGCATGTTTGGTCTATGAAAATTAGATCAACTTAAGGATCTAGGTGTAGGGGGGTGGTCAGCTATGGAGAGTCTGTTGTATTTAAGTAAGTTTACTCTCCAGGGAAGGAGAGAACTTGGATAGTAGGAGGGAATTGTGGCAGAACCGGGACTATAAGTCACTTTCCACTCCACCGTGCAGTGATGTGACTATGTTTGTCTGCAGTGCTCTCCACATAAAACTGGCTAAGCCTGGTGGTTGTATTCAAGGAAGAGAGAACATCCATGGTTTCTGAAAACTAACTAGGGAAAGTATGTTATGTATTGACCTAGAGCTCAAAATGTCTTCTCCTTGACTCTCTGACTGTGTATTTATTATTGTTGCCTAACATCCCCCACCACCAAAAAAAAAAATGTGCTGATGTAAAATACCAATGACTTGATTATGCTTTGGGATCCATGACCAAGGGATCTCAGAGCGGCATTGTAGAGCAGCTAACCTCTGTTCCATGGTGGAAGGGAGGGGGGAGGTTTTGGTGGAGGGAGGGTAAAGAATGGGGCCACATCTATGGTGCATCTTAGTATGGGTATAGGTGATTGCACTAATGTACACAGCTGTGATTTAACAATAAAAAAAATTAAAAAAAAAAAAAAAAGAAAAGGTGTGGGTCTGGGGTAGGATCTCTCACCTGCCTGTGTCTGCTCCTAGGTTGTTGTGAGGATGAAGAGAACTAAGTTATTAAAAGCATCCAGACAATTAGTATGGCTACTGGCACATGCTAAGCTCTCAGAAATGGTGCTGTTATTACTAGTGGTAATAAGGCCCAGACTCCTGAGGACAGACAATTTCTGTAGGAATTTACCAGAGGCCGGAAATTTAGAAAGTAAGAGGCCATTAGGGTGAGGCTATCAGTGGGCTCATGAGTTGGGAGATGGCCTTGGTCATTACCAAGCAACTGACCTTGGGACAATGGGAGGCAACCTTTACTAAAGGAGTCTGGCTTGAGTCCTGTAGACCAAGCAGAGCAGGTGGCTCTTTCAGTGTGCTGGTTGCAAAGGAAGGGTGAAGCCTGGAGAGAGCCAAGGCCGCGAGGCCAGAAAATTCATGGATGCTCGGGAAGTAGTCAGTAAATTCTCTCCTACCCTGAGATGGAGCAGAGAGGTAAATGTGATAGAAGATTTGATGCAAATTGTAAAATTGATGAAGGCAGTCTTATAGACTCTGTTAAAAGAAAGCTAAGAGTAGAAAAGTACCCCTGGAGGCTAACAGGGGTCCCCCAGAGGGAAGTCTCCTGGATGGTGGGGACGGTGCCCCCAAAGCAGTGTTCGCCAGGAGAGATATTCCTCCCCGCCCGCCACTGGAGTGTCTACTCCCTGCCCCAGTCCCGGGCTTCCGGTTGGTGGCGCTGAGCGACAGGTGGGGAGGCCTGAGGCTGCGCCGCTCACTCTAGAAACCTCTACGGGCGTCTGTGCTAGGGAATCCCGGGAAGGATTAATACCACAAGTTAAAGTTTAGGAAATACACACGGGGTGGAGGGGTCAAGGGGTCCTGAGACAGTACCCGGAATAGGCCAACTGCTGTGTTGGAGCAACTACGCCGCTGTGATTATGGGCGGCTGCAACGCCCGCGGTTACTGCTGAGGGCAACGAACCTGCGCTGTTTGGGATGCGGCCCCGGATCGCATCGCATCGCATCGCATCGGCTCTCGGCTCTGCACCCTCCAGGCCATCAAGTCTGTCTCCCTTTCCTGCTAGCAGAGACAAGTCGAAATGGACCGGCCCGAGGAAAGGTGGCCGGTTTTAGAGGCAGGGGTGGAAGCGACCTTCACCCGGGTAGCTTGAACCGACCCCCAGGCGCGGGAGGCGCGCTCTCTAGGCCTCCCCACTAGGGGGCGCGCGGGGCCACTCGCGGCCCCGCCCCCCGCGCTGTCCCCGGCCCCCGGGGGGCCGCACAGGGGAGGGGGACAGGGGAGGGCTTTCCCCAGGACGCCACTGTTCTCTCGTTTTTTTTTTTTTTTCCTTATTTGAGAAGAAATACTCCAAAAATTGGGAAAATACAGAGAGCCACAAAGAAAAAACGCTGCTACAGTCCCTGGACTTCGGTATTCCTCTGTTACTATTAGTGTGTAATGAGTTGTGGGGTTTCTGTTTTTTTTTTTTTTTTTTTAATTAAAGTAAAGCGGGCGTCAGATTCCTCTGTGGGGTGAAATTCTCTTTATTTGCAGTTTTTGGCCAGGGCCGGGTTTGAACCTGCCTCCTCCAGTATGTGGGGCCAGCGCCCTACTCACAGAGCCACAGGCGCCGCCCCCAAATTCTCTATTTTCTCTCTTTCCCTTTTCTTTTTTATTCTTCTTTGAGAATAATAAACTGATTCATTTTTGTGGATTCATCCTGGAACAACATAATGTCCCTTGCTATAGGAAGGAGAGAGAGGAGAGGTGGGGACTGGGTGGAGGTGGGGGAAGCTGGCTGACACCTGGGAGGCATGGGTGACCTTGTGTGAATGGATGTTTCTGGGACACTGTGAAGAGGTGTTAATGTTGTATCTAGGTCAACGCAAGCAGCATCAATAAGCACGGTAAAGAAGCAGGAGCTCAGGAGGCCGTGAGCACTGAACCTGCCGCAGAAATCCTGAGCAGGGTCATTTCATTTCATATTTTAAGACAGAGCCTCAAGCTGTTGCCCTGGGTAGAGTGCAGTGGCATCACAGCTCACAGCAACTTCCAACCCCTGGGCTCAAGCGAGTCTCCTGCCTCCACCTCCCAAGTAGCTGGGACCACAGGCTCCTGCCACAACATCCGGCTGTTTTTTTTGTTGCAGCCGTCATTGTTGTTTGGCTGGCCCAGGCTGGATTCCAACCCGCCAGCTCAGGTGTATGTGGCTGGTGCCTTAGCTGCTTAGCCACAGGCACCGAGCTCATAAGCAGGGTTTTTGATCTCCACAGGCTGTGGTGCATTTACAGGGATGAATTGACTATACTTAAACATTTGGGGAAGGGAAGACATCCCTCTGCTTGTAGGTGTTCATGCTAGAAAGTTATCATTAGGCTCATGCGGTATTATATACAGGTGGCCATAAAGTTCATGTGCGATTTTAAACTGCACACTATTTTAAATTGCACAGCAACTTTATAGCCACCCTGTATATATGCAATTTTTATTCTGTTATAATTTTTTACATGATATTAGACATTTAAAAATTATATTATACATTTTATATAGACATGTATGTGTAGGTATGGAAATATGCATGTGAAATTTAAACTGTAATACTTTATTGTTTAGATGAAATGCTAATTCCTAAATTTGGATGTTGATGATATTCTGTGATATAATAGATGTTCTATTACAGAACATCTCCCTGTCTGTCTTTAACTTCAGGGGGCTGAACATTCACTTCCAAAATATCTTTCACAGCTCTCACCTTTTTTCTGTTCCAGAAGATCCAGCCCAGGCACTGTGGCTGTTCTCACATTGTGTTGGGCTTTTTTGGTTGTGTGCTTCATTTTCTCCTTTATATTGGGAGCTCCTTAAACTTAGGACACTAGATGTTACCTCTTTGAAGCACAGGGTCAAGCGTCCTGTATCAGTTCCGTACACATTTTGAAATAAACACAAGAGTTCGAATCAATGGTCAGACATCTCCCTTTTCCCCCCAGGGAGCTTCTTCTGTTCTGGAGAAGCAGTACTTTTTAACTTGACAGTCAAATATGTACCCCACACTGCTCTGGGTAGTCCCTAGGGAGGTGAGTGTTCATGATTCCTGCATTTGTGCAAATAGACTTTAGATTCTTTTCCTGTACCACACTTACTGGCTTTTTTTGAGGATATATTATATTGCTCATTGTTCTCTTTTCTGAAGCTGAAAGTGAGTACGGGGAAGGCTCTAGGGGATGGAGAAGGAAAAAGCTGAAGCTTCCTGTTGGCGTGCCTTTATGGCCTGCTATTATTTTGTCTTTAATTTCAACTTTGGAAAGCAACTTCATACCATTAGAAGAAAAATGTGAGAACAAATTCCCTTGTCTTGCTGTTTTAAATTTGAATGGTTGAAAGGATATTCATCCACACAATCTTGTCTAGTCCTTGAGTTTGTTGGCTTTATTGTTTCTAACATTTCTGATACTTATAAAATTGAGCTGTTAAAAAAAAAAAAAAGGCTATTTTTCAGTTAACATCAGCTGAGAATAGAACTATTTTCCAGAACCAACAGAATTAACACAATCTTTGGGAAGTAATTATTTCTTTGTTTTTTGATATCTTCTGTTAAGGGAAGGTGAGTCCTGTGACATGTGCTCAGGGCAGGTCTCTTTCAATGGCAAGGAGAATCAATGGAGTGAGTATTAGGCATTAGAATTCTTTATTGTCTTCCTGACCTACTTGCCAAAGATAATGCAATATGGATGGTAAACTCAGAGGAAAAGAAAACTACAGATGCTTTCCAAACATTTCCTTTAACTCAGGTTGACCTTTTACAAGTCGTTTTTTTCTCTCTTTTTCACCTTCTTTTTTTTTTTTTTTTTTAGAGATAGAGTTTCACTTTGTCGCCCTTGGTAGAGTGCCATGGCATCATAGCTCACGGCAAACTCCAGCTCTTGGGCTTAGGCGATTCTCTTGCCTCAGCCTCTCGAGTAGCTGGGACCACAGGCCCCCACCACAATGCTGGCTATTTTTTTTTTTTGTTGTTGTTGCTGGGGCTGGGTTTAAACCCATTACCCTTGGTATATGGGGCCAGCGCCCTACTCACTGAGCTACAGGTGCCACCCTCTTTCACCTTCTTTAACAGAATTTCAATGAGTTAAGATAATCAAGACCAAATCAACTTCATGACTATTGCACTCTCAAGGAAGTAAAAGTGGAAACTAATCTTAAGAACACAGAAATAGATAATGCCTTTGACGCAAACACTTGTTTTTCAGAGTATGTAGAATCTTAGAAAATTTAGAATCTTGAAATTCTAAGACACTAGAAGGGCCTATGGATGTCAGATAGCCCAATCCTCAGGGAATCTACTCCAGAACTCCCATTAATGACCCTGGCAGACATTACTTGATCATAGCATTTTTCCCACTGTTTACTGAGAATCCTCAGTAAATCATTCTGCTTCTTCTTTATTAATCTATGGGAGTTGATACTCAAGATGAAACTTCTAACTTGCATCTTAGACTTACTACCTACTCTGTGAAGGAGTTTCTTTTATAATGCCTCTGATAGGTGATTCAGGTGATTCAGGGCTTCTCACATCTGCTTCCAACTTATCTTTCTAGCTCAAAAAATTATATACATCATGAAGTTCAGTGAAATAGAAGGTCTGCTAGTCCTCATTTAAAGCCATCCTTATTATTGCATTACTATGTAAATCTTTGGAAGGCCCCAGCAGTGCTCCTGCCTTTTATAACGTTTCCGGCATTCTTCAAAGTGCACCCAAGGTGGGCATCTGCAGTGGTTTTCTAGCCATTCATGCCCACAGAGCTTTGTGTGCTCACTTCCTCATTTAAATCCTTGTAACTCTGCACACCTAGCGGGTGTTTTACCAAAGCTTTCTGTAACATAATTTTAAGCTGTTTTAAAATGTTATGTTGGCCAACATTTTTGGGTCTCAGAACATCTGGATGAAATGTACAAAAGGGTCAACTAATCTTTCCAATGTTGGCTTTCCCAGTGCCAAAGTAGTCTGAATTTTTTCCCTTTTGCTAGGTTTAATTAGAATTGGATATTTCTCTCTCCCCTGTGAGATCATTAATCTTGTTTTCATTGCTTAAGTCAAACCTGTATCTTAGCAACTATTTTAGAAGCATTTTTCAGTAGGATCTGTTTTTGTGGGAAGGTAGAGATAACTATATCTTTCTCAGAGCATAACAAATGTATAGCTAAAGGCTCACTTGTGTGGTGATTGTAAATTTTATGGTAGAAACTCAACCTATATCTTCATAATATCATTATTCATGATAAAGTAGAGGTCAGAATAAGGCAAGTTCCTTCTATGAATGCTGAGGTATGATATACTAAAAACAACATTATGTGGCAGTCTCAGACTTGGAGCCCACATGTGCAAATATTACCTTATATTATAAGGAGGTTTCCACATACATACAACTATGGCATGAAAAACATTCTGAAAAATAACAAATCTTTTGACTTAAGATCTTTACATTGTATGTGTCATGCAAACATAGACTTCCTTAGATAGTTTTATGTCTGATTATTCGTATTAGTTCCAAACCCAAGTTTGCCCAAGTTCTTTACATTTAATGCAAATCTCTCCTTTGTCACACTGTGAACTTTCTCCTTTTCTCTCTTCGGTGGAATTGACCTATGGCTAACTATCACTGTTCATATTCTTTCATTCTTTGAAAATTTTTAGCTACCTTCTGGTCTAACGGAAACAACCCCTTCATCCTGTTAACCTCTCTTCAGAAAGTCTATTTAATTCCTTCTTGTTGTTGCTCTCCTGTGGACTTGCTATGACTTCTCTAGACTTTGTTCAACTCTGAATTGAACAGAAAACTTAACAAAGGTTGGTCCTCATTGTCCCAAGGCAGAGCACTTGGTGATACCCTTGCGGGGAACCGATAGGTGATGCTGTACAGGAAATGACTTTGTAAATGCTAAAGCAGCACTCACATGGAAGAAATGATTATTACTTGGTTGCACACCTTGTGCAGGGGTTTTCATTCCCTGAAAGTAGGGTTTAAATATTTCTTGGCTTGTTCAGTTACACTCAACAAGGACCTTCTTAGAAGATTCTAAGTGCTAGACAAAGTACTAGAAGTTGGGTAGTATGCATCTCAAAGGCTCTTAGCTCTGTAGCCATCTGTGGCAGATTCACTTGCTACTTTAGTTTTTAATCTTTGATAAGAATGTCAACAAGGGTTGGGTGGACACTTTAAAAGACAGTTCCCTCTATCTTAACCAAAAGCAAATTTCCTCTCCTTGTAGCCATACAATACCAGAGTATTAAGACAGGTGCTAAGCTCCTTCAGATCATTCTTCTACAAGGGCAAGTTTGCTGTTACTTGGGGGATTATCTCTTCAGATGAGGAGTGGTATCTGTGTCTTGTGGAAATCTTAATGTTCAAGGCCGATGACAGACTCCATTTTTTTCAGGTGATTCCAAGAGTTTTCATATAAGTTAGACACTTCTGTTAATTCTATAAATAGGCATGAATAGCATTTATCCAATTTATTTATAGATGTCCACTCTTATCAGGGCTTCAGCACCTGAGAAGTGGAGGCAGTGACAATGTACATAGGTTAAATTATAAAGCATTATGGCCAGTGTGGAGTGTGAGCAGCAAACAGAGGGTTTTCCAGGGCAATAGGGAAAGGGAAAGTCTTGAGCTAAATCCCCCAAAGTCAGAAGGTATCAACTACCAACTTCTTGTTCTGGCCATGACAAAGTAACAGAAGGTTCATCCTCTTGAACTAAAAATAACATAGATAATCTGTTTTTAACCACAGGGGTAGATTTTTGAGAATAGAAACATGCAGAAACTGAATAATGTAGCAACCACCATATATACCTTATGATAAAAAGCAGCAGATTTGTGCAAAACAATAATGTAATAAGGAGAAAAACCAGCTAATGCAAACAGATCCAGAGATGACAGATATGTTAGAGGTAGCAGGCAAGGTCTTTAAAATGATTAATATGTTCAGGTGCTTATAGCAATAGAAGAACATTATAAACATTGGAATCTAAGTAGAGAAATGAAAGTTATAAAAAAAGAACAAAATGGAAATTCTAGATCTGAAAAACTGTGCAAAAAGAGAATGTACTGAAATAATTTAGAAGAAAATCAGACATTGCAAAAGAAGATATTGGAGAGCTTAAAGAATGGTTAATATATACAATGCAAACTGAAACTCAGAGGGAACAAAAGCTTTAAAAAATAAAGAAATCTTGGTGACCTCTGTCATGCTGTGTAATGTAAGTGTAATTGAAGTCCTAGAAAGAGAAGGAAAGAAATCTTTGAAGACATAATGGTCCAACTTTTTAAAAAATTTGATGGAAAATACTATCTCATGATCAAGAAGCTCAATGAATCCCAGAAAGAATAAATAAAATGAAAACCATACCAAGGCACATTATAATCAAATTTCTGAAAACCAAATAAATACCAGAGACAAAAGGACACTCCCATACATTAGAATAAAAGATAATATCTGCTACCACTTCTGCAGAAGCAACATAAGCCAGATTGTAATGGTGAGTTATTTATAATGTATAGAAAAGAACACCACCCCCAACAAACCCAAACCATAACAATGCCAACAAACACAAATCAATACCAAAATGCCGTACATGTAGAATTCCATATCTAATGAAAATATTCTCCAAATATGAAGGTGAAACAAAGACGTTTTCAGGTAAGGAAAGCTGAGAGAATTTATCCCAGGAAATCTGAACTATAACCAATTTAAATGAATTTTTTTCAGAGAGAAGAAAAATGATATCAGACGGAAATATGGGTCATCTCAAGTAGTTTCAGAAATATTAAGTATATGAGTAAATACAAAAAGTTTCTCCCCTTAATTTACTAATAGCTTTGTATTTTTAATGCAGGAATAACATGGTAGCACCTATAGAAATAAAAGCCATTCCAGTCATAGCACAGTAACTAAGATGGAGACAATAGAAATATATTATTCTAAAGTTCTTGCATTATACATGAAGTGATAGTGTATTGATTCAAGATTGTACTCAAACACTAAAACGAAACACAAAAAATACTAAGAAATATAATACATGTCATATAGGGAAAATAAAACAGAATATTAAAAAAATACCCAAAGATGGAAAAGCATCATATAGGAAGGCCCCTCTCCAAACCCAACCCAACCAAAATCCCAGATCCAACAAACAGCAAACAAATAGCTAGACGGTAGATTTATGAACAATCATATCAAATTATATTAAATGAACTGGATGCTTACATTATAAGGTGGAGATTATAGAGTGGATTAAAAAGTGAGAACTCAATTGCATGCTATTTGAAATGAGACATATGTGAAATTAAAGACCCAGAGAGGGCAAAAGAACAGGATGGAAAGGATATTCCAAAGAAAAAGCCTAAAACCTGGTTTATATGTTAATTTCAGATTTAGATAAAGAATATGAATAGAGATAAAGAGGGTCATTTTATAATTGTAAAATTAATGGTTTATTAAGAAGACAATACAATCCTAAACGTGTAACAGTGCTTCAAAATACAGAAACAAAAAACCAATGACACCAACGTAATTAAGAATGTGGAACATCTCTCACAGTTGCTCATGAAATTGTAAATTTGAAAACCTTGTTGAAAAAGGTGTGGCAGTTTCTTATAAAGTCAAACATCCATCTATTTGGCAGCTTTTTTTTTTTTTTTGAGACAGAGTCTCACTTTGCCACCCTTAATAGAGTGCTATGGTGTCACAGCTCACAGCAACCTCTAACTCTTGGGCTTAAGCAATTCTCTTGCCTCAGCCTTCCAGGTAGCTGGGACTACAGGTGCCTGCCACAACGCCCAACTATTTTTAGAGATGAGGTCTTGCTCTGGCTCAGGCTGGTCTTGAACCTGTGAGCTCAGGCAATCCACCTGCCTTGGCCTCCCAGAGTGCTAGGATTACAGTCATGAGCCACCGCGCCCAGGCCTATTCGTTAACTCTTTAAAGTATTTAACAAAACGAAGGGCAACAGAGTCAACAAAAATACCTGTGGAAGTATGTCCACAGTAGCTTTATTTATACTAGCAAAAAGTGGAAACACAAATATCAAACAATAAAAACAAATTGCAGTATGACCATACAATGGAGAACTACTCAGCAATAAAAATGGATGAGCTGTTATACATATAACAGCCTGGGTGTGTCTAGTGGTAAATGTTTAATAACTGGCTCTCCAACAACGAATACAAAGATACTCTGGTTTGTAGTGTTTGCTGGTTTCCATGGCGTAACTACTTCTGCCATGGCTAATTTCAAGCTCTCAATGTACATGGAATTGGGAAGAGATGCACCGTAGCACAGTGTTATACAGGCACAATGGATGTATGTAACCCCCAGGGAATAGAGGATGAAAGATAGGAAAATAATTAGGAAATGATGTCTTTGAGTATTATCTTTGTTTTTGATATAATTTACTTGATTGTAAGTTCACATAATTTTTAAAAGTAGTTGCTTTTAATAAGAAATCTGCACAATTCCTGAAAATTTAGTACTCAGCTCTTGTGAACTAATATGGAGCAGTTCCAGAGCATCACTGGATTAATGTCAAAAACAGCAGTGAGTGAAAAAACCCAGTCACTGAAAAATACTGTATGATTCAATTTGTACATAGCTCTGTAGAAGGCAAAATGAATCTGTGGAGAGAGAAATGCCGAATATTAGTTGTGTCTTAGGCTTGAGGTAGGGGATGAGATTGATGGAAAAGGGACAGAAAGGAACTCTCTGGAGTGTTACGAAAGCTCATGTCTTTATAAGATGTATGGTTTTTATAACATTTGTTTTGGAGTGTACATTTAAGATCAGCACATTTTCTGTAGGTAAACTGTGCCTGAATAATGAAAAGCAAAATGAAATAAGACATAGCAACAATAAATTAATAAGTAAAAGGAAACCAACATGTATATACACACAGAGAATAAGCAAATAAGCAAATAATATGGAGGTGTGAAAAAGTCTGGTATATTCCGAAGGTTTCTGCACTCACCACTATACCACCACACAAGTCTGGCATATTTGGGAAATCCAATTGGTACTATATGTCTGGAGTGCAAGGTTTACAGAGGCGTTGGTCAAAGATTTAGGTTGGGGACCGATAGGGAATGCGTTTCCATAGTGATCCATAATTGGGCCCCTGCTATGTAGGTCTCAAAAATTGTTTTCCTTAAAGGGCCAGACATGAAATATTTTTGGCTTTGCAGGCCATATACATACTCTATCACATTTTTTCTTTTACTTTTTTTTTTTACAATTCTTTAAAAATATAAAAGTTATTCTTAGTTCAAGGGCTGTACAAAAGCAGTGGGCCAGATTTGGTCTGCATGCTGTAATTTGCCAACCCCTGTGCTATACAAAGCGCTTTGGGTGTATTAAAGAGTCAGCACCACAGAATCACTACATAAGCACCACAAGAGAGATTTGGAATCTTAAAAAATGTTTTGAGAGTGACAAATGCTTCCTGGCGGAAGTCTTCTCAGAGGAGGTGGCATTTGAGTTGGGTTTTGGAGGAAGAGCAGGTTATGGGGGACAGATGTTCCTCTTAAGAATCAGGCTCTGTTACTTGGTAATTATTATATATGATATGGGCTAATGCTTTGCAGTCCTTAATATCTTTATCTTCAGCATGCGTATTATAATATCTGTCATTCTAACTTGGGAAGAAATGAAACGACGGTTAAGAAAAACACACCCACACCCCAAAACCCTACTTGAAAGAGTTAAAAGTGTCTTAAAAATTTGTTTTTTACCCCAGAGACTCTTCGCCTTGCATGCGCCAGGATGACTCATGCCACTTGTGTGTGCACAGTAATTGCTGAGATTACTGGGCTTATGGTAGGGTGCTTAGAGCCGAGCACTCAGCTCTCAAGAGGGGACAGAGTGAGTCAGAAACAGACTTTGATGTCTGCTTGTTAACCTTTTGCATATTAATATAAACCTAAATTTGTTCAGTTCCCTGCTTCTTAAAAGTATAAGTCAGATGACTATTTGGTGTTTTTTAGAGGCAGTGTCAGGTTCTGTTAGCCTCTCCCACAACTGCCATTTCACAATGCCTGACATTCCAACACAATGGATTCTAGTCTTTTTTTTAGAGCACAAATAACTTTTTTTCTGAGACAGAGTCTCACTCTGTCATAGTGGGTAATGTGCTATGGCATCATAGCTCACAGCAGCAACCTCAAACTCTTGGGCACAAGCAGTTCTTCTGCCTCAGCCTCTCAGATAGCTGGGACTATAGGCGTCCACCATAACACTGGGCTATTTTTAGAGACAAGGTCTCCTTCTGGCTCAGGCTGGTCTTGAACTCCTGAGTTCAAGCAATTCACCTGTCTCAGCCTCCCAGAGTGCTAGGATTACAGGCACGAGCCACCATGCCCAGCCCCAGAGTGAAAATAGCTTTTTGGAGAAAGGGGTGGGGAGTGGAGTAACATGAACTAGTTCCTGGACAAAGGAATCATTTAGTGCATCAGTTCCTAGAAATAATGGTGGTGGAAATGCTGGACTCTGAGTAGACTAGCTGTGTCCCAATTGTTTGTGCAAATTAAACTTTCTGTTTCTCTGTTTCCTTATTCATGGCAGGAGGATACTGATACTACCTAGTAGTTGCCATTAGGATGTAATGCACAGCTGTGTGTCAGGAACTTGGTGAGTGCCAGCCAGGGTAAGCTGTCATTATCTCTACTCAAGGCCAAGTGGGAATGGAAGGATAGTTCTGAAGTGGGAAGAGGGAAAAGTTGGAAGAAGACGACTATAAACATCTTTGCTGTAGTTTTGCCTTTTGTCCACAGGCTGTACCTAATAGTAGCATCTCTGGGCATCTGGAAGCCAGTATTCCAGTCTCCCTGCACCCTACTTGGGGACTACATCAGTGAAGTCTTCACCATCACGAGACATGAAGACATAGCTCTTTGGTTCCCTCCCAACAGCATCTGGTGTTTGTGTAGCTGACTGCCTTTTCCTCTCTAGATAGTAAGCTACTTGAGGACAGGGACTCAGTTGTATTCACCTTTTATTTTTACTGCTAGCACAGAGCCACTGGGAACATAGCTAATGCTAAATAAAATGTTCTTTGAAAGAACAAAAGAATCTTTATATTTAATTCCTGGGGAAATTAGTCACCTATATGTGTAGGCAGATGTATTTACATATTTATGTTCACAGCTAAATTATTTGGCTCAGCAAGATTAAGTGCCATGTACTATGAGCAAACTTGAGTGAATTCCAGAAATACTTAGCCGGTTACTGGTCAATTGAATTCATTATTTTTTTAATTCTAGAGAAAACAAAACTCCCCAAGCAAAGTCAAACACCTTAAAAATCTCAGAAAGTGGAAACGTTACCCACCTGTGCATAAGATAAACCAATTGAAGATGGGGATTTAGGAAATCAAATGTCTCATTTTTCTGATAGCAAGCACATATATTAAAAACAAAAGACGCTTGGTGTAAGAGGCAGCCAATTTTAACTTTGAGAATTCAGTTGAAAAAAATCAGATTTACTGGTGATTTTCCTGAAGTGACCTGTCAATTTGTCAGAAAGATTAATTTGGTAGAATCAGCCTTAAATTGGTTTCCAGAGGGTACCTTAATTGTATTACTTTTCAGCAAAATGTTTCTGTCAATCAGAAAATGTTTTTAGAACTAACCTGCCTGCAAAGCTGAGGTCAAGGAGAACTGAATTTTTAGGCCAGAAAGGCAATGGGGATCTGTATTGTGCACCGAGGCGGGGTGTGTGAGGGGGGAGGGTATTGGATCTTTAGGGAATGCTTTGTACAGTAAGTTTATATTAGTAACTTTTCTTTTAGGAGCCATCTGGTGTAGTTGAAAGTAAGAAATCATAAATTCTTGATATTCTGAGAATTTTTTTATTTGAAGGTATATGACCCAGGACAAGACATATCTTTCTATATCTTAGTTTCCTTGATCAGAAAAGGTAAGAGCTGGACTGGATGCCATTGAAGGCCTTGTTTAGCCCTAACCTTGTGAGTATAAATGTGAAACCCCTGAATCCATTTCTGATACTGGGGGCCTTCGATGTTGTTGGGGATGTTTACAAAGTCAGAGCCATTTGGTGTTTGCAGGAGCAGAGCTGTTTGCAGTCCAAGGGAGTATATCTGAGGTACATGAATCATCCAGCCTTGGAACTGGGGGAAAAGTCAGGGAGGCACAGGGAAGAAGCCTGAAGGTAGATTAAACATTTCCCCCCTCGCTCTCCCCTTGTTGAGATGGGCCCATTCCGAAGTGACCATGCTGATGTTGACACTGAGCAATACAATATTCACATACCTAGAAGACAGTGAAGAGCAGGGTGTCACATCTCACTTCTGACACCACTTTCAGGCCCAGGACTGGCCAGGTCTCAGCCTGGCTTAAACTAGGTTCCGGATGGACGCGGACTGGACCGCTAAGTTACCTTGCTCAGGTTTCTTAGGTGCCTGAGGGCTGTTTACTTTAGCTGGAGAGAAAGAATGCAGAGAAAAAGCAGTCTTAGAATAGATAGATTTTAGTCTTTAGCAGAGCTTAGTGATCTTCAGCAGAGACACCATGCTGGCATTCTGCAGGCAGAAGAGGCGACAGTCAGAGTAAGCAAGTCTATGATAGAATGCACGTGCTCCTGACTGCCTTCTTCTCCAACCTAAGGCTGATCTCTCTGGTTTATCGACACCACAGGTGTACAGACTACCAATTTACCACTGCTCTCATCCCGCGAGCTCTCATGCTTGTTAGAGCTAAATCCCTCTCCATGCCCTTTCCACAAGCTGTTCCATTGAGCTATACAGGTATTATAACTCTCTCCTCCTAGCCATAGGCTACACAGGCTGCCACATTTCCCCCCCTTTTTATATACAAACAAAATTTTTGATGTGGCAAGGGCAGTTCTTCCTGTTATCTAGCCCTTTTTTCTAGGCAAAAGAATATGATGATTGTCAAAGATCAAATCCCTCTCCATGCCCTTTCCACCAAGCTGTTCCATTGAGCTATACAGGTATTATAACTCTCTCTCCTCCTAGCCATAGGCTACACAGGTTGCTACATTTCCCCTTTTTATATACAAACAAAATTTTTGATGTGGTAAGGGCAGTTCTTCCTGTTATCTAGCCCTTTTTTCTAGGCAAAAGAATATGATGTTTGTCAACGTTCAGAATTCCAGGTATGGGCTCTTTAAATGAGGAAGCCCAATACAGATGTGAACTATTAGCCACTGCTAGGGAAAACCAATGATTGTAATGTTAATTCCCTTAAAGGTCTTTTTAAACTGAGAAAAGCTGAGAAAACCTTTGCTGAGAGAATTTACCATTTCTTTAACTGTATAAACTTTCCTTTGATATTTATTTAACAGATGACCAAAAGATAGCGCTTTCCTTGAAATCTTTGCAAGCAAGGATTTTTCTCTCGCTATTCCAAAGGCTTTGCTACTCGCGGTCCTAACAAATCCACCCTTCACAGATCTCAAAAGACTGTTACTTGTGGACTAATGGTCCCACACTTCACAGTTCCTCTCAAAGGCTCTGTTACTCATGGTCCTTCAGTGGTCCCACACTTCACAGTTCCTCGGTAGTGGAGTTTCTCCTGCTTTCAAGCTAATTTTCCAGCAGAATTTTTGCAAATTGATTCCAGACTCTTTTTCCAATGGAGCGCCCTACCACAAAGGTGGTTTAATTCTCAGTTACTCTTCCCTTTGTTCTCCCTCTCATAATCTTCCAAAGGAGTCACTTGCTTCAGAGTGTCCCTTTCCCCTTTGGGCCATGTCCAGGCTCTTTAGCTGGACCCGGTTATAGTACATAGATGCCGATGAGGGGTGGGTTACCCCTTCACCACACAGGATAACCAAATATTCCACAAACATATTTAATCTAATTCTTCATCATCATCCATTGGTCTGGTTTAATTTCGTTTTATGCTGAGGCACCACAGGTCTAACCAAGCTGGCAGAGTGCTCCCATGGCATAGAATTGAATTATACTGTTTTTCTGAGAATAGTTTGTGCCCCGGCCTGCGGGGCTAGTTCAGCAGGGACCTAGGGTAGGGGTATTGAGAGAGTGAAAGAGACAAGAGACATGAAGAAGCGAGAGCAAGACAGGATTCTGATCAAGCTCTGAAAAACTATTTTTTAACAGCTATATAAACACAAGCAGACGGGGGAAGTGTGCTCGGGGGTATGAGAGGGTGGGGAATTTCCGGTAGCAGGCGTGGTAATTCAACAGTCAGAATGTTCGTTTCACCTAGGGCAGTAACCTTCCAAGCACCTGACTTATTGTGATAAGTTTCCATGGTAAGCTTGCTCTTAAGTTTTGGTTCCTGGCAAGTTTGAAATATATATGTTAAAAAAACTGTTTTAACTTCTTTCATTCACCAGTGGGTACTGATTCTGCCCCAACTTATGATTTACCTATAATAAAGGTGTTCCATCCTTATCAAATTGAGAACAGCATTCGGCATTCATGCCATTCGTTTGCCCAATGAAAGCCTTTTTTACACTTGGGACATACACCTGGAGATTTACATGCTCTTTGTTCCCTTTATCATTCACTTCCCTTTTAAACACTTTTCTCTTATGGCCTAGCTTCCCACATTTATGGCATTTGATGCTAACTGGGGGATTTACCCTGATCTTCCAGCTGCCCAATTTGAGTTGCCATATCTATATAGCATTTACCTGCTTCAACTATAAGATTCATCTTATCTCTCAACTGTTTTATATCAGCTGCCATGATCTTAATCTCATCTTTAAGCTGTTCCATCAGATACTTCAACTGCTATATCTTTTACCATGATTTTTCTCTACTGACTTTCTTTCGGCTCTCTTTTTACAATCTTTCCTTTTCAACTCTTAGAACCTTTGGCTGCCTTAAAGGGACAGGAACTCTTTAGCTGTTTTTTACTCTGGAGTCTTAGCTGTTTTACAAAACTTCACTTCCTCTATTTCTTAACCAGCCCCCTTAATCTACCTCAATTACTTTTCTTTTAATCAGAACTCTTAACCGCCAAAAAGGGACTCGGGCTTCGGTCTCTCAAAAGGTACTTCCTGCTGGCAATGGGCGAAGATATAGGGGAAAGCAGTTAGAAGGTCTCTCCCTACCTTAATAAACTTTTGCAACCTATTCCCAAACTTTTCTCTTTGCTGTTTTACAGAAGGTTTTTCTCACCCCTGAGGCTAAAGGCTTATTTGCTAAAGGTTCTTATCTCCAATTCTAGCTTTTCTCTTTCCCTCTCATCTAAGTGCTTTTTGCTGCTTTTTTCTTTCCAGCCACTTCCCAGAAGAGGCTAAAAGCTTTTATCAGCTTTTTTCCCACAGAAGTAGTAGTTAGAATTTGGAAAGAGAAAACTTAGGAAAGATGAGGAAAAAAACCAAATGAAAAAGGCCGTTGTTGGCTGTCTTAGATATTTCTTTTCCCTCTAAGTATTTCTATTTCTCTTTTCTTATTTGCTAAAGCTCATTTCTCTCTCAGTCCACGTTCACCAGCTCCTGCCAATTACGCCATTTGTCACACCTCACTTCTGACACCACTTGCCAGGCCCAGGACTGGCCAGGTCTCCGCCCAGCTTAACTAGGCTCTGGAGGCAGACGGTTAAGTTACCTTGCTCAGGTCTGTTAGGTGCCTGAGGGGTATCTACTTTAGCTGGAGAGAGAGAGAGTCTTAGAGAGAGTAAAGCAGTCTTCTTAGAAAGATAGATCTTAGTCTTTAGCAGACCTTGGTAATCTTCAGCAGAGAGACACTGTGCTGGCATTCTGCAGGCAGAAGAGGAGTCAGAGTAAGCGGGTCCATGATAGAATGCGCATGCTCCCGACTGCCTGCTCCTCTAGCCTAATATAAGGCCGATCTCATGCCTCTCAACACCACAGGTGTAGAGACTGCCAATTCACCACTGCTCTCCTCTCCCGAGCTCTCATGCTTGTTAGGAGATCTAAATCCTTCTCTGTGCCCTTTCCACCAAGGTGTTCCATTAGTGAGCTATACAGGTATTTCTTGTAACTCTCACTCCTCCTAGCCCTAGGTTATATGGGCTGCTACAGCAGGGATCTTTTCTGGGGGTAGGGGGAGAGTGGTAGAAGACTCTGGAAAAAATTCTGCCTAAGGAAAAGAGAGATACACAGATGGATTTCATGCTGTTTGTGCCATAAGCCCCTATTCAGGACCTGGTCTGTCCTAGACACCTGGATACAACTCTGCATGGCACAGAGAAGGTTCTGCCTTCACAGAGCTCTGCAGAGGACAGCGGGTCATGAATGTGCAATCGTACTGCATACCATGCCAGGGGAAGCGCAGGGTACATGGGAGCACGTAAGAGAGACATCTAACTCAGCTTTAGGAAGCCAGGAAAGTTTTCCAGAGGAACGTGTTCAAACAGGAACAGGAAAGTGTATGGGTGGAAAAAGAGGAAGGAAGTGTTTAAGGCAGAGCAGCCAGCACACATGGAGGCCTGGAGGTGAGAACCCACAGGCTGTGTTCAAGGATCTGAAAGCAGTTCTTTGTGGCTGGAGGGTGGGAGAGGACAGCAGAGAGGGAAGGGTGGAGAGACCACTGAAATCAAGTTCTTGAGGCCTCTTTAAGCCTTGTGACGGAAACTTAAATTTAAATGTGAGACCCTCTGCATTACTTTAAGCAGAGAAGTGGCCTGATCAGATGTGTGTTTTAGAAAGATCCTCCTGGGATGTAGAGTGGAGAGAAGTTTGGCAAGGCCAGACATGGGGGAATGTAGGAGAAAGGACAAGAAGACCTTTGGAATCTAGGCAAAAGAGGTGGTTTGGATTATGATGGGGAAGTGGGATTGGAGAGACGTGATAGATTTAAGAGAGGTCTAGGAGGCAGACCAGGTGGGACTCAACGTATCGTGTGATGTGGAGAGTGGAAGAAGGAAAAGAGTTTAAGACAGTGCCCAAGGACTCTGGTTTGGACATCTGGGTGATGATGTTCTATTCTTTCTGGTTTGTGGATAACGTTAAGGTTGACGTGGCTGCCTGCTTTCCCCTGGCTGTCAGGGACCCCAGTCATAGACCTCTCACTTATCCTTCCTTCTTCCCTGGGAGAGCACTTTTGTGGGAAGGCTAATGGCTCCGAAGTGCTGTAAGGCTGGTAAAGAGAGGTCATTCATTTTAACCTACTTTCCTGTGTAGGACATGGTAAATAAAGGCCACTGCCACAAACATTGTTTTATGAGGATAAAAAACTTTCTAAAGATGATGCATCCCCACAGGACTGGACTATTGAAGCAGCTGCCTACTTGATTTTCTCAACTTTTTTCAGACAATCAGCCACTTTGCTGCCAGTGGCCTCTCCTCGAGACACTGTTTCATATTACTTCAGGGGTTCATATTTCTATGCTTATAGCCAAATATCTTGAAAATACCTTGGAAGTGGTGATGGATCTCTCACCAGCAGTGGTTTATGAATTATTAGAAGGCCCTTCCATGGGTACCTGTTCTCTAACTCGTTGATTCCAGGAAAAATGCTCTTGGAAAATTCTCATATCAAGAGTGAATTTGAATCAGCATGTAGCTTTTGCAGGAAGGTGCTTTCATTACATCTATATTTTATTTTACAGTGGAAGTCTTTGTTTCTAGCTCAAGCAATCTCTGTCTTTCAGCAGGTTAGGGAACTTTTTTGTAATTCAGGGTCTTTCCTTTTAAAATTATAATTATGCAGGAATTGCCCATTCAATATTGAAAAAATGAAGAAGAGTTAAGTAAAAAGAAGAAGAAAAAAATCACCTGTAATCCTACCTCTTAGAATTAATGGCTACTAACACTAGATGCACTCCCCTGAGTCTGGCTTCTAAGTGTTTGTCATTTTCACAGGATTTTCTGAATCTCACTGGGCAGCTGCCTCCTGAGCTGAAACTAAGCTTCATGTGGGCTGGGACCACGTTCATCTTATTCAGCCTCTGAAACCCAGCACCTAGCACAGATCCTGGCACATCAGAATTGTCAACATAATATTTGTAGCATTAATGAATTTGTGTGTCTATTCATGTTTCCAGGTTGGTGTTTAGTTCAGGGTTTCTTCCAGTTTTCAGCTTCATTTATCTCTGATATTCCAGACCTTTGAATCAACAGGGAGGGGAAAGCGCGAGTGTTGCAGTCAGAGGTGGTGAAAATTTATACAGGGTAGGTCTACCAAATTGAGAGCCTAGTACATTGTAAGTTCTCAGATAACACATGTTGGAGGTAGCTAGTGTACAGATTCTTTTGGAATTGTGTGTACAGCTGAGAAGCTAATAATCTCTTTTTCTGGGAATTAGTCTTCTATTTCCTCCATGACTCTTAAGGATAGGTTTCTAGGCTGAAATTTTTGTCCTATGTGACCCTAGGTTTCTAGTTCTGAGTTGATGAGATAAAAGGTGGAAACTGAACTTGATACAAAGTGGTCTATGACTTTGAATGGCTCAACTTTTGACTTTTTAACTTTATGATGGTATGCTGCATAGCAATTTTGACATAATGCTCAATATTCAAAAAATCACATGAGCTGTCCAACACTTTGTTATAAAATAGGCTTGTGTTAGATGATTTTTCCCAACTGTGAGCTAGCATAAGTGTCTTGAGGACATTTCAGGTAGGCTAGATGTTCAGTAGGTTAGATGTATTAAATGTATTTTGACTTAATGATATTCAGTAGGCTAGATATATTAAATGCGTTTAGACTTAATATTTTCAACTTACTAAGATGGATTTATTGGTATGTAACCTCTTTGCAAGTTAAGGAGTATCAGTATAGGATAATTAGGCTTTCTTTCCTAGGAGTTTTGAGTTGACAGTGTTTACATGGCTAGAAATTTAACGTGTAAACTTTGGAGCTGCAGAGTGGATATTCTTCTTTACTACAGGAATTTGGAAGCAAAGAAACCCAGTTAACAGGGAGCATCATAAAAGCTATGCCAAGATGAACATACATGAGAGATGGAGAGTCATAGTACCCCTTCCCTTCCCTCAGCCATTTCCTTATTCAGACTATAGCTATTTTTCTATATTGGGGTCCATAAGATTCTCTTGTATCTCTCAGAAAATTCCCCTTCCCACCTTCTATTCCTGGCTAGCTTGAGTTGATTTCTGCTACTTGCAACCAAAGACTTGAAGTAAAACACACGGCACACTGGCTTCCTGGCAGAGCATGAATCCTAACATAGCTTTCTTTGCTGTGCAACCCATGAATCAGTTCCCTTTTCGTGCTCCGCTTGGGTATGTGCCATTTTATATAGATGCTTTTCATCGTGACATCCAATTAGCTCAGTGGTGGCTCTGGATAGCTACACTTTGGCTATTACTCACAGGGCAGCTTTATTCCTTGGTAGGTATCAGGAAAAAAGCTTACAAATAATTGAATCGCGTTCTCTTCTGAACCAAAGCTGCTTTGGCTTGATATTATGCCAAGCATAGCAGCTCCACTGTGATGGATTCAGTCCTTCTAAGACATGTATGATTAGAATCAGGAACTCTATCAGGGTTTCAACATTTTTATAACCTGCTGAGGGCAATGTTTTTCTACAAATAATGCTCATAAATAACTTACATTTTCTGTAAATCTAGCTCCAAACCCAAGATGCTTTGGCAAGAATTACAGAGCATTTTGGGACTTTTTCATCACATGCTGCTCTCTGAATTTAGTGACTGAGTGAATGCATTATATACCAAATTCTTGCTTGTTTAAAGCAATAAAGAGCTATGTTTTCAAATTAAAGTCATTTTAAGGTTTTGCATCTGTTATATTGGGAAAGAAAAAAACCAACTAAAAAACAACCTAGCCCTATTTGAAATGAGTCTGTGTAGCAAAAGAAAGTCAGGAATTGAAACAACTGTCTGATCAAATGATGATGAAGAAAACTTGGACTAGAACTTACCACTCAGTGCTGAACAGACCTGGCTTTGGAGTTAAAGACACAAGAGTGGGAACCCACCCCTGACCTTGTCCAGCCAGGTGACCTTGAGCACATTTTGTTGACTTTTCACACTCCAGACCTCTTTTCTATAAAATAGGACTGAAAGAGTAACTACTTCTGAAGGTTTTGTGGCAGTTAAAGGACATGGCACACGTAAAACACTTGGTGTGGTGAGGGGCATGGCGAAAATTCACCGAAAATCAAGTGCTTATTTGTATTTAGTGCCCAGATAAAGTAGGTTGAGGGATGAGGCTCACGTGACAGGATGGCCTACTGTTAATTTATCCTCTGGAACAGAGGAGGGTAAAGTGTACTTCTGAGAGCCAAATCTGGCAGCTGTTTTTCCCTGGTTCACAATCTGAGAATTGTTTTCATGTTTTTAAAGATGATGGTGTTGAACGAACTTTGCCCAAGCCTTGTTCTCCTGAAAAAAAAAAGTAACTATTTAAAACATCTGTCCAACATTTTGTTTTCTGGGGCTAATTGCAGTTGACTAGCCATCCCTGGCATATTCCAGAATAAGACCTGTTTTCATCTTTTCTCAAAATTCTTATAAAACTCAGAATGATTCTTTGTTTACCCTTAGTCCCCTTCCCCTTTTTTGAGACATTCCACATGAACTAAATTTGACCCTATTTCCAAAGCTTGAATAAAATCCTCACTGCAGTTATCTGGTGCATTTTGTCTTGGACACATGGTTACTAAAAACCAAAAGCAAAACCAGAAGACAATGTGCAACATAGACAATATGTTGCTCTCAGTGCCTAAAGTGTTTACTATCTGACTTCACAGAAAAAGTTCACTGACCACTGTTCCTGGAATGAAAGGGGCCTAGCCTAACGCTCTCCATCACCTGTAGACCTCCCTATGTACACCTGTTGAATATTATGTGATTCCTATTCTAACTCAGATGTATCATACCATAAGAGTGGTCCAATAAGAGCATTGGAGGGGGGATAAGGAGATAACCAATCTGAAAATTACAGTGGATGAAGGATGGTCAAAGGTATTTGTGCTGGATGTTTTTCCCATATTAGTTAATTTTTCACCTTCTTGCATATATTTATCTTATTTATTTTGAGACAGAGTCTCACTCTGTTGCCCTTGGTAGAGCACTGTAGCATCATAGCTCACAGCAACCTCAAACTCCTGGGCTTGAGCAATCCTCTTGCCTCAGCCTCTCGAGTAACTTGGATTATAGGCATGTGCCACTATCCCTGGCTAGTTTTGTTAATTTTAGTAGAGATGGGGTCTTGCTCTTGCTCAGGCTGTTCTCAATCCCCTGAGATCAAGCAATCCACCCACCTCAGCCTTAAAGAGTGGATTACAGGTGTGAGCCACCTTGCCTGGCCTATCATCATCATCATCACATTTAAATGATAAAGATAAATAATTGTGTGTTATTTGTGTTTATCATTCGTCTTGTCCCAGATTAGATAATTAAGTTTGTTCAATTTAAGTAACATACCCTAAATCACAGAGCTAACAAATGGGATGTGATTCTTGAGTGAATCTTACTCTTGAGTTCACATTTTTTCCTAAAATTGTATTTTGTTCAAAAATTTGAAACTCCTTTGCATAGAATAATGAGTTAACTTAGGTGCCGTACTAGGAAGATGGAACTAGGCAGATTCCAGCTCATTAAGTAGAAGAATTTTAATAACTAGCACACCCTAACCAGAGACGAAGCCTATGAAGTTTCCCATCTGGTACTTTGTATATTTAAAGATATGATTCCAACAGTTTAAAAAAAAACCTGTAATTTTTACTATAAAAGATCTTCATGTATATAATATAGAATTTACAGGATTTTGTTTAGTGGCTCTCAACAGTGATCGGGATGTAAGTACAGACAACCTTGGACAGGGCATATCAGATTATTTAAGGAATTTCATCATTGCAGATATTTTGGTAGGTTTTAATACCTTTGAGAACTATTCTTACATTTGGGAATGTGTCCTTAGGTTGCTTTTTTTTTTTTTTTTTTTTTTTTTTGAGACAGAGTCTCACTATGTAGCCATTGGTAGACTGCTGTGGTGTCATAGCTCACAGCAACCTCAAACTCTTGGGCTTAAGAGATTATCTTGCCTCAGCCTCCTGAGTAGCTGGGACTGCAGGCTCCCACCACAATGCCTGGCTGTTTTTTTTTTTTTTTTTTTTTTTTTTTATTGTAGTTGTCATTGTTGTTTACCAGGCCTGGGCTGGGTTTGAACCCACCAGCCCTGGTGTAGGTGGCCGTGTCCTAACCACTGAGCTACAGGTGCCGAGCCTGTCCTTAGGTTTTGGAAATCAAAAATTATTTGAGTATATCTGTTTAGATACGTGTGCCACAAATTATAATTTAAAAATATAAAAACTTTGAGACATTTTGCTTTCTAATTTAGAGTATTAATAGCATCATTTTGTTCCATTTAAACGTATTTTGTATTATTTTTTCAATTTTACATTTTTCCTTTCAAATTTCTACATACCCTGAAGCTGTTTTTGAAGGGCAGATAATTCTTTTCTCTACCTGCTCATCAGTTGGAGGGAAATAACTGATTTGAATTTAATTTCAACATTTCCCACTCTTGATATAGGGTTTCTTTAAGTATTTTAATTCATTAAAAAGTTGACCCTTTTTTTTCTATTTCTCTAGAAATAAAAATGATTTTAAAAAGTCTTAGAATAGGTCCTTATATGGATATGATAATGTGATGCAAATTATTTGTATTTTTTGTCATACCTTTCTGCCCACCTGGCTGGGATTAAAGAGTAAGCAATCTGCTTCCACTAATCTTTGAAATGGTGATTTGAGGTTTATCTTTGCAGAAATAACACACTGTAGGAATATTGGCTGCAGAGAACAGAATAATATCATTTGTTTTTAAATGGGAAAGTTTATTTTTGAACTATAGGATTAATGTTTTATGTTATTCTGAGAGCTTTGAATGTGTTTAAAGAAATTATTTAGGGCTTAAAATTATTCCACTTCAACATGTTAGAGGAGGGTCTGTTAATTTTATGTAGCTGGTGCTCTAGGCAGAGAAATTTTTTTCATATTCAAAAGCTGTTTAAAAACATTGGTTTGTCTTCTGTGGATGCGATTTGACTGGATTTTGAAAAAAGTTTCAATTTAAGTAGAAATGATGAAAGATTAACATTTAACATACCTGAAAGTTACAATTAGGAGCTACATTTGGCATCATTTTGAACTTTTTTTCTTAAAACAAAATTCTGGTTTCAATGTAGTAAAACCCATGAGGAAAATATGAATTAAAAACACATACCTGTAGTTCCTGCTACATGGGAGGCTGAGGCAGGAGGAGCTCTTGACTCCAGGAGTTCTGGGCTGTAGTGTGACACCCAAGTAGGTGTCTGCACTAAGTTCAGCATCAATATGGTGATCTCCCAGGAGCAGGGACCACTAGGTTGCCTATGGAGAGAGACCCACGCGAGAAGTGGGGCAGGTCGAAACTCCCATACCGATCAGTGCCCCGGCCCGCGGGGCTAGTTCAGCAGGGACCTAGGGTAGGGGTATTGAGAGAGTGAAAGAGACAAGAGACATGAAGAAACGAGAGCAAGACAGGATTCTGATCAAGCTCTGAAAAACTTTATTTTTTAACAGCTATATAAACACAAGCAGAGGGGTGAAGTGTGCTCGGGGGTATGAGAGGGTGGGGAATTTCCGGTAGCAGGCGTGGTAATCCAATGGTCAGAATGTTCGTTTCGCCTAGGGCAGTAACCTTCCAAGCACCTGATTTATTGCGATAAGTTTCCATGGTGAGCTTGCTCTTAAGTTTTGGCTCCCGGCATCTCGTCCCTTTTTATTTTTTATTTTTATTTATTTATTTATTTTTTGAGTGAGGCGGCTTAGGTGGGAATGAGGAATGAACATCTCATCTATTGATGAGTGGGCATTGACCTATGGGGGGAAGTATTGACCTGATTCCTCCCGCAGGACTTGATGGCTCTTGGTGTCTTTTGGAGAGGAGAGGCAGAGCATTTTAATGGTGTGGTACTTCGGCGGACAAGTCAAATAATGACACCAACCTCTATGCAAATCAGGTTTGCTTCCAAGGGGACTCAGAGTGGACGATAGTGTCCTCCCTTTGCAGTGCTTTGCCTCGCACCCCATATAGGTACCCACGTTGTGTTCGCATTAGGACGAACCAATGTGCACAGATCTGAGTTCTATGCAGTTCCTAAAGGAGGTCTATCGTTCTCAGGTTCTGCCAGGCCTCTATCAGCCAAATCGAGTCTGTGATAATATATTTGTAAGGGTTTAGATAGCCAGGAGTCAATTTTTTTTTTTTTTTTTTACAAAATCAATTAACCTGTTGAGCATAAAGGGTCCAGTAATTTTTACAGTTAGGGTGAGTTTGATCAAATAGAAAACACAGGGCTGGGGCAACTTTTCTGGGCTGAGCTTTAAAATCTGTAACGTTAAGAAAAATAGCTGACTGGCAACCTACAGTTGGGCAGTCAGCTGTAGCCAGGAGGTGGCCGAACTGTTTAGTTCCAGCATAGTCTGTATAATTTTCTGTCAAGAAGAAGCACCAAGTGAACGGGTTGGTGACTCTTACATCGCCTGATGTTAAGGGAGAGACCTGGTTTGGGAAAATTGTTGACACGGACAGCAGCAGCATGCAAGGTCCTTTCATTTTCCTGAAAGAGAAGGGATAAGTAATCTCAGGAAGAGATGGCTCCCTGGATAAGCTTTCATCATTAACCTGTTTTATTAATCTTTCAGGTAGCCAACAAGCAGCTCCTTCTTTGGTGTCATAAATACAGGCTGACCCTCTTGCCCATATGAGGACTGGGTCTGGTCCATTCCATTTAGA
>CAUYPK010093757.1:0-17333 GCA_963574355.1 Loris lydekkerianus | reverse complement strand
CTGCCTTAAATGGGGTTTTCACTTAATTAAATGTGCCATTAAATATTGTGGGTTAAATAGTTCAGTGGAATACAGTTCAGTTCAGCCGCCTACCTCTTCAGCTCAGCCGCGACTTGTGGACTGAGCTGAAGCACCGCCCCTCAAGCAAACGGCAGAAGACGACTGAAGACTATTTGATTAGGTGCGCGGGCACCGAATCAAATAATCTGTATGGCCCGAGTATAAGCCGAGTTGGGTTTTTCAGCACAAATTTTGTGCCAAAAAAACTCGGCTTATACTCGAGTATATAGGTATTTACACTACAATGCTGACTAACTCCCACCCAGAGATGTTGAGGGGAGTGGGAGACATCGGGGATATGGGAGAGAAGGTAGAAAGGCTAGTTGGGGGGTGGAGGGGCCGAGTCAGTCTTTCATCAAGGGCTCAGAGATTCTCAGCAGCCACCCCCTGGGTAAAAGTTAGCCCTTGTACCCTAACCACAACCAGGGAGGGCCCTCCTGGGTCTCATAGACTCCGGGTGGGGTCAGTTCCAAATAAAGCCAGTCAATCCAATATGTACTCCTTTATTCTCACAGCCCCTGGGTGGGGCCGGTCCTAGATAGAGCCAGCCAATCCTAAACCTCCTAAATTACCTCAATCCCTGTGCCAACCAACCCCCCAACTTGGTCCTGGTTTCCCCCGGGAAATTTCCCCCACGTTTTGTTGCAACCCAAAATGCATCACACCAAAAAGTATAAAACCTGATATCATCTCTACCTCAAGGTCGTCCCCTCTGAGCAGAGTCTTGCCAGAGGTATGACCCAAGCATGCTTGAATAAAATGTTTTTTGCATGTGTGCCTAGTGATCTCTCAGTGACGGAATTTGGTCTCAACACTCCTGCCTCAGCCTTCAGAGTAGCTGGAACTACAGGTGCCCACCACAACTCCCAGCTAGTTTTTCTATTTTTTAGTAGAGATGAGGACTCACTTTTGCTCAGGCTGGTCTCAATATTCGGGTCTCAAGGGACCCAGAGTGCAAAGATTACAATGTGAGCTAGCACCTGGCCTGAATATTATAATATTGCAATGACCAAGAGTACAATTTAAGTTTTAACTCTGGGTCTAACACAGACTGGAATTACTTCATTTCATCCAAAGCTTCTAGCCACAAGATTATTTTTACCAACTTATATTCCTACCTGACATGCTCGATTGCAAGTGCTGTCTGGTCAAATACTCCAGAATCGTCATATACCACCCACAGCTCCTGCAGGGGCAGCTGATGCTCCTTCAGATCGAGGAGCTCTTTCACACACTCCAAGGTAAAGGCGCTCACTTGAGACTCACAGAGGTGTGGTTCAGCAAGCCTCACCACTGCCTTCAAGGCTGAAAAGTCCACATCTGTGATCTGAAATTTAAAGTAATGTGACTTATCACATGGAGATCAAGATTAAGATTAAGATCAAGATTAAGATTCATGTATAAAATACAACTGACTGCGTGGGTTTTTTTAAAGCATAAAATGGGGGCAAGCTCTGGCTCTTACACTCATGGAGCTTACATTATAATCAGGGTGATAAATAAAAAAGATGGTGAGGAGTAGGTGACAGAGAATAACTACAGGGGTTATTCTAGCAGGGGTGGTGATCTGATTTTGCTGAGATGGCCAGTAGAAGTCACCTCTGAGCTGAACTGAGAAGGGTGAAAGGAAGTGGCCATCTAAAGAGCAGAGAAGGCCCAAAAGGCCTGTGGCAGTGAGGAGCGTAGCAGCTGGAGGAGCAGAAAGGCAATGCTTCTCGCTAGAACCAAAGGGAGAAAATGGGGACTGGGGAGGGCAGACTGTGCAGCAGCGAGAGATAAGGCAGGAGAGAGAAGCAAGATCAGGATGTGAAAGATATCAGAAGGAGCCCAGATTTTTACAAGTTCTCTAGCGCAACAATAAGACATAAAGTCAGCACTAGGCAAATGCAATGCTTTAGGAGTTTCAAGCAAATAAATATCACATCTCTTTAAAACTATGACTTTGCTTTTAGAGAGTCTTTGGTGGAGAGAAAAAGCAGCACTACTGAAGCCTGAACTTCAATCAAAGACATTAGCATGACCCAAAATGTAAAAATTCACAAGGAACAGCTGCAACCCACACCCTTGTACCTCATCACTGCAGTGTGTGATGTCATGTTCTCAAGAAGCTGCAGCAACAAACTGTACTCATACTCTCTGCTTTAACATTCTAGTTTAATAGGGTTTTTTGTGGTCTAGTTAATAAACACTGAGAAAATTTCACAGCTGTAATTAGAATGCAAATTTAATGTAAAAGGCCTAGTCAGTTGAAAAATAAAATTGTTTTCACTTTCTGCAATGGGACACATTATCACCATATTAACCACAAATTTGCTACTTTGCCAGGCAAAAAATGGGCTAATTTTAAAATGCCTCTTTAGTTTGAGCTACTTAAGGGGCTACAACTAAGGAGGTAAAAAATTAATTGAGGGGGCAGCGCCTGTGGCTCAGTGAATAGGGCGCAGGCCCCATATACTGAGGGTGGTGGGCTCAAACCCAGCCTCGGCCAAACTGCAACAAAAAAATAGCCGGGCATTGTGGTGGGCGCCTGTAGTCCCAGCTACTTAGGAGGCTGAGGCAATCGCCTAAGCCCAAGAGCTGGAGGTTGCTGGGAGCTGTGACGCCACAGCACTCTACGGAGGGTGACACAGTAAGACTGTCTCTAAAAAAAAAGAAAGAAAATCGGCTTGGCACCTGTACCTCAGTGCGTAGGGTGCCACCCACATACACAGAAGTTGGCAGGTTCAAGACCAGCCAGGGCCTGCTAAACAACAAAGACAATTGCCACCAAAAAATAGCTGGGCATTGTGGCAGGTGCCTGTAGTCCAGCTACTCGGGAGGCTGAGGCAAGAGAATAGCGTAAGCCCAAGAGTGTGAGGTTGCTATGAGCCGTAACACCAAGGTACTCTACCCAGGGCAATATAGTGAGACTCTGTCTCAAAAAAAAAAAAAAAGTAATTGAAACCACTGACTTTATAATGAGTCCCCCTCATTCTTTAAATGATCTCAAATACCTCCTACACTTCCAAGGTTTATAATCTAGTTCCCCTTGTCAAAGGACACTGAAACTTAAACCACCTTAATTCCTGGGTAGCTCCTCCTCAATTGCCTTTAAAATCTGTGGACCATTTCATACACCATAGCAATTAGATATGAAAAACATGCTATTTCAATCAGCTTATAAACTTTAACTAGGAAAAAGCAGTTTGGTTATAATTGTGCAAAGTAAAATGCTTATATCTAGAGACAAATGTCTTAATAGCATTAAATTTACCTCAACCAGCACTTTGAACACACTAGTGTGCCAGACTGCCCGCCATCCAGACTGTTCAAGGACCTTCTCCAAGAACTCAGCTGTGAATTCCTTTACCTCAGAGGCCTTGCAGTCAGCTAAAAACAAATCAAGCACAGGAAGAATTGAGAATACAAACAAAGCAGAGAGGAATTAATAAATCCATTTCAATTAACTTTCTCAGAACCAAAAACTAGCAATGTGAGGAACTTATATAGACAACGTACTTGTAAACTAAAGACAAAAGCAGCAAAAAAGAGAACCTACTCACCTAAAATGTAATCTTGATAGGCACTGAATCGCTCATAGAACAAAAGTTGACTTGTTTGGAAAATTTCTGGGAAAGGAATTTTTCCTTCTAGTACAAAACTTTGTAAACTAGTTACTGCATGGTAGCTACAGTCACTGCATGAGTCTTCATCTTGGAACAAACCTAAAAAAAAAACCAAAATATGCAGACTCAACTATCCCAGCTATTTCTAGTGCTTACAGAGTGCTTCTATTTTCACATTCTTGCTTAGTAATTCCAAACAGAGGCCAGCATGGTGGCTCACACCTGTAATCCCAGCACTCTGGAAGGCAGAGGCAGGTGGATTGTTCAAGACCAGCCTGAGCCAGAAGGAGACACCCCACCCTACTCCCTAAAAATTGCCGGTGCCTATAGTCCCAGTTACTCGGGAGGCTGAGACAAGAGAATTGCTTAAGTCCAAGAGTTTGAGGTTGCTGTGAGCTATGACACCATATCACTCTATCAATGGCGACAAGTGAGACTCTGTCTCAAAAAAGGAAATTCCAAACCAAATACAAACAAGGATTTGAGCATGAATGCTCTACTTACCTCTAACATTATCAGAAGAAATCTGATATGTTTAAGCTTTCCAAACTTAAACAGTTCTCAAAATCTAAGTTCTCTTCTCTCGCTTTATTTTTGTGTGTGTGAGAGAGTCTCACTCCATCACTGGGTAGAGTGCCATGGCACCAGCCTAGCTCACAGCAACCTCACACTTCTGGACTCAAGTGATCCTCCTGCCTCAGCCTCCTGAGTAGCTGGACTATAGGTGCCCACCACACCTAGCTGATTTTTCTATTTTTAGTGGAAACCAGGTCTTGCAGTTATGCAGGATGAATAAATTATGGGGATCTAATGAGCTCAGGCTGGTCTCAAATTCCGGAGCTCAAGGGATCCTCCTGCCTTGGCCTCCCAGAGTGCTAGGATTACAGGTATGGGCCACCACACGCAGCCCCAAATTCTACTTTACAACAAGAAGAGTTTAAGATCATTTTCACAAGTTAGGTTTTGTTCCTCTCATTGAGGAAGAGGGAGAAGTTTGTGATATTTTTATACACAATATAAATATTTTTATATCCCCAATAAAGCAGATTAATATTTCCAACACCTCCAACTAGCTACATTTTGTGAGAACATTTATGATCTACTCTCTTAACAAATTTGGAATATACACTATGGTATTTTTTTTTTTTTTTTTTTTTTTTTTTGAGACAGAGTCTTACTATGTCACCCTCAAACTCTTGAGCTTAAGCTTGTCTCAGCTTCCCAACTAGCTGGGACTACAGTTGCCACAATGCCCGGCTATTTTTTGTTGAGGTTGTCATCATTGTTTAGCTGGCCCAGACTGGGTTTGAACCCGCCACCCTTGGTGTATGTGGCTGGCCCTGTAACCACTGTGCTACAGGCACCAAGGCTACACACCATAGTATTTGTAACTATCATACCATGCTGTACATTAGATCCCCATAATTTATTCATTCTGCATAACTGAAACTTTGTACCCTTTGAACAACATTTCCCCTTTCCCCCACCCCCAGCCCTTAGAAACCACTGTTCTATTCTGTTTCTCTAAATTTGCTTTATTTAGATTCCACATATAAATTATATCATGCAGTATTTGCAGCCACTTTGAAAATATTATTCTTCATACATCATTTCATTTAGATCTTCACCACACTCTCACTTAACCAAGACTCTTTCCACTACACAACTGAAAATGTTAAAATAAAAATGTGAGCTAGCTAGGGCGGCGCCTGTGGCTCAAAGGAGCAGGGCGATGGCCCCATATGCTGGAGGTGGCGGGTTCATACCCAGCCCAGGGCAAAAAAATAATAATAATATAAAATCAAAGTCTGGAATGGAGGCCACACACCATTGTCCTTTCAGTCAAATAGGTTGTAAAACTATTTTGGGCGGGGCCTGTCACTCAGTGGGTAGGGCGCCGGCCCGTATACTGAGGGTAGTGGGTTCAAACCCAGCCCCGGCCAAATTGCAACAAAAAAATAGCCTGGCGTTGTGGCGGGCGCCTGTAGTCCCAGCTCCTCGGCAGGCTGAGGAAAGAGAATCGCCTAAGCCCAGGAGTTGGAGGTTGCTGTGAGCTGTGATGCCACTGCACTCTACCAAGGGTGATAAAGTGAGATTCTGTCTCTAAAAAAAAAAAAAAAAGAAAATAAATTAAAAGAAAAAGAAAAATAAAAAAATGTGAGCCATCTTAAACTGTCAAATTTTTTTCCAAAAAAAAAAAAAAAAAAAAGATAAAATCTCCAATTGAACAGACAGAGAATTAGAAGAACTCGGTTCCATCACTGGACCCTGTTCCTAGTTGTCGCCCCTAACTTTAGGTATGTCGCGTGCCTTCGGTGCACAGGAAAGCTATTGAGGCCAATGGTTCAAACATTTCTTTTTCGGGAAACGGAAGGGTGATCCACGATCTCCACTGAGACACAGGCGACGAAGAACAGATGCCTGTAAAGTTTCCTGAAGCCCATCCAAGTTGGCAATTTCTGTCTGAACCAAACTCCCTCCAGTCGCGGGAAGGCCGAGGCCGGAGAGCACTGGGAGAGAGCGAGAAGCTCCGGTACCCGACTGGGACGTCCTGAGGGTGAGCGCGGAGTCCGCAGCGCCATCCCCGCCGCCCTGGTAGCCGGGTCCGAAAGGCCCGCGACCCAGGCGCCCTCCAAGTGGCCCCACACCCCAGGCCACAGCTAACGGCGGCTTCTCGCCCGGCATAGCGGGGGCTCACCTTTCTCCAAGGGCGCCGGCTCCTCCTCGGCCACCCAGTCGCCTCGCCCCGACGCCATGGCTTCTGACTCCCGACCGCTCCCCGCCGGCAACACGCCAGCCATTTCAAATTTCAGCGGGAGTCCGCGCGCACCAACAACGCGGAGGCTACTGATTGGACAGCGGCCGAGGCACTTGGCCCAATTAGAGCCGCAACCCCCTGCAGCCTCATCAGCCCCGCCTACAGCGCCTCGGCGCCCTCTGCCGGCCTGGCGGACCGCTCTCCTCCACGTTCCTGGTCTTTGGCTCACTAGGACAAACTTGGACAGTTATTGGAACATAATTTAGGATGATTTTCGAAAAACAAGTAAGCCTTGACTGAAAATTGGATATAGTGGAAAAGACACTGAACTGGGAGTCACCAAACATGGTATTTTAGCTTTTTTTCGGTCTTTACTAGTGGCGTTTACCTGGGCAGCTCATTTCAGATATGCACGACTCGGACTGTAATAGGACGTGGACCTGGGGAACTCCAAATATTCACTACCAAAAATCAGTCTATCTCCCTCTAACATACATACAAATACTACATATTTTTAAGGAATGTCATATTAAATTTAATAAGTTTGGGCTGCGCCTGTGGCTCAGTGAGTAGGGTGCCGGCCCCATATACCGAGGGTAGTAGGTTCCAACCCAGCCCCGCCCAAACTGCAACAAAAAATAGTCCAGCGTTGTGGTGGGCGCCTGTATTCCCAGCTACTCGAGAGTCTGAGGCAAGAGAATCACCTAAGCCCAAGAGTTGGAGGTTGCTGTGAGCTGTGATGGCATGGCACTGTACCCAGGGCAATAGCTTGAGGCTCTGTCTCAAAAAAAAAAAAACCTCCCAACTACATCTTCACATTCAACACTAAAAGAGCTTTTCTCTCCTGGAGATCTAATTATGGTCAAAACTCTTTCCTCTAATTCACCTTCCCTAAACCCAACTTAGGAAGGTCTCTTTCCTATTGTCTTGTTCTACAGCTGTTAAAGTTATGGGACTAGATTCCTGGATACATCATTCAAGAGTAAAATCCTGGAACCCACCATCTTCTACAGAAGCAGACCATGAAGAGAATCAACCACAGTCCACCTACACTTAGAAGCCAACAAGGAAGGTGTTAATGTAGTTTTCTTTTGAAGTCACTGACTTTATTATTTCCAACTTAACACCAATAGCACTGTAATTAACCCACTCCTCTCACTGTTGTACCCTTCCTTTTAATATGCTAACCAAACATGTGTCTTCCAGAAATGATGTAATCAGGCCATAAACAGTAAAGATGGTTCCAGTCCAAGACCTGATTCTATTACGGACACCTGGATTGCCCTTCCTCCGGAGAAACCCTAACTGTCCCCTTCAGTCATCGCCTGGTCCAGCAGGAAGCAGCTAGATCCAGTCGTCTTCCTTTTCCCTAATAGCAGTTGGAGTTTCTATTTGGAGAGGGAGGGTTCTATCCCCATTCAAGGCTGGACAGGGGACCCGAGTTTTCCTAGGCTTGGGCAAGTTCATGAAGGGAACACCATGACCTTTGCCCTGAGCTGGAGGGACTGCTGCTAGAGGGACTGACTCCTTTGTCAATAACACTCATTAGTGATGTAAATGTGTTTCTATTTGCCAAGTCCTGGCCAAGTATAATACTGAAGACCTAAAACCCCTAGATAAAAAAAGCCCACTTAGAGACTCCCCAGTTAGTTCTTTCATCTGCCAGCAGCTCTGGTGCCTTTTACTTCTTCTGTGTTCCTTTCTAATTTTTTTTTTTAGACAGAGTCTCACTATGTTGCCCTATGGTAGAGTGCCGTAGTGTCACAGCTCACAGCAATCTCAAACTCTTGGGCGTAAGTGATTCTCTTGCCTCATCCTCCCAGGTAGCTGGGACTACAGGCACCCGCCACAATGCCCAGCTATTTTTTGGTTGCAGTTGTCTCTGATGTTTAGCTGGCTCGGGTTGGGCTCGAACCTGCCAGCCTCAGTGTATGTGGCTGGTGTGGTAACCACTGTGCTACAGACACTGAGCGTCCTTTTTAATTTTTAATAAAATCCTGTCTTGCTGTTGATCTGTGGTCCGTGGATTCATTCCTCAAATCCCTGAGACCAAGGACCTACTGAAAAGCAAAATTCCAGTCAACAGGATTTTAAGGTTTCCTCCTAAGTGAAGACCTTTTAGGAGTCCATCTTTCTTGGCAGTTTAGTCTCTGCTCCCCTCACTCATCCTAAAAGTGGGGTTTTCTCCTTCCCACTTTCCAATCCCTCCACCTCTGGCCCTTCACAACTTTCTACCTTTCCCTAAGGTGTTACCTGCTATTCTCTCTCTTTTTAATATCTTCACTCTCTTTCTTACTACTGGGTTCTTACACCGTGTCTATACGTGGACTCAAAAATCTCTGTTTATCTCCAAAAAAAATCCCAAAGCCCAACCGCAGCCTTGAGATACTGCCCTCGCTCCTTCTCTGCAGCCCCAAATACCCAGTGGTGCCTTTCATGTTCTGCTTTCTTGAAGACTGGTAGCTCCCTCCTGAGGCCTCCCTTTCACCCTTCATCAACCCACACCCTGCAGCAGCCCACCCACATCAGCCCAACCCTCCCCAGGCCTCCACTCACTCTATTGTCTCCTAGTTCTATGACTATAATACCTTGGTCAACTGTGGTCTGAAAGTCTTAAATGGAAAATTCCAAAAAAAAAAAAAAAAAAATTGATGTTTCAAATTGTGCACCATTCTGAATAACACTAATCATTCCTTTGTCCAGTCCAGCATATTCACACTGAATGGGCTATACACCTGTAGTAGTTACTGTCAAGGCCAACATCCCCTTCAGCATCTGAAGGTTCACTAAAAATCAGCTAGCCAAAGGCAGTTTAATAGGAGAAAAGACACAAACATGCATGGGGACAGAATCACAGTAATTACCCCCCTCCCACAGCACTGGACAGATGGTTATACCTCCTCCTTCTTCTTCTTCTTCTTCTTCTTCTTCTTCTTCTTCCTCCTCCTCCTCCTCCTCCTCCTCCTCCTTTTTCTTCTTCTTCGAGACGGAGTCTTATTTTGTCACCCTCAGTACAGTGCTGTGGCATCACAGCTCACAGCAACCTCCAGCTCTTGGGCTTAGGCAATTCTCTTGCCTCAGCCTCCCAAGTAGCTGGGACTAGAGGTACCCACCACAACGCCCAGCTATTTTTTTGTTGCAATTTGGTCAGGGCCGGGTTCGAACTCTCCACCCTCAGTATATTGGGCTGGCGCCCAACACCTGGCTTTTTTTTATAGAGACAGGAGTCTCACTGTGGCTCAGGCTGGTCTCAAACTTCTGAGCTCAGGGCAATCCACCTGCCATGGCCTTCCAGAGTACTAGAATTACAGGTGTGAGGCACCATGCCTGGCCCATTTTTAAAAAATCTCATCTCTCTGGGTGGCGCCTGTGGCTCAGTGAGTAGGGCGCTGGACCCATATATGGAGGGTGGTGGGTGTGAGCTGTGATGCCACAGCATTCTACCAAGGGTGACAAAATGAAACTGTCTCTAATTAAAAAATAAAATAAACTCCCACCTCCCATTTCCTGGAAGAAGGCATTAGAAAAGTAGCTTCTCATTGTAGCTGACATCAAATGCTGTGTCTCTAGTGTAAAGGACATGTAAATTCCTTAATAGCAAAATCAGAAGGGCTATTATAGATGGTATTAGAACTCTCTTTGTTTGGGCGGCGCCTGTGGCTCAGTAAGTAGGGCACCATCCCCATATACTGAGGGTGGTGGGTTCGAACCCCGCCCTGGCCAAACTGCAACAACAAAAAAAATAGCTGGGCGTTGTGGTGGGTACCTCTAGTCCCAGCTACTCGGGAGGCTGAGGCAAGAGAATTGCCTAAGTCCAGGAGTTGGAGGTTGCTGTGAGCTGTGTGACACCATGGCACTCTACTGAGGGCACTAAAGTGAGACTCTGTCTCTACAAAAAAAAAAGAAAAAGAATTCTCTTTGTTTAAGTTGACAAAAATCCAGCTCAAAAATGCTTTAATCAACAGAACAGTATTAATTATTTCATGTAACTGAAAAGTTCAGAGGCATGTTCGATTTTTAGGCACAGCTGCACCCAGGAACTCAACTTATGTCCCCAGAACTTCCTCTGTTTCCTTCTCTCCTTTTCTTTCTGTCAGCTCAGCTTCCCTTTTGTATCAGTTTCCATATCCTCTCCACAGATAGCCTCTGAAAATACTCCCAGGACAAGCAACCCCGAGGGAACAAGAGCTCCTCTTTCCCCATAGTTTCCATAAACATCCCAAGTTGACTCTTACTGACCCAACAAATCACAGTTTTATCCCTGATTCAATTGCCATCTGCTCACTGAGAGAGAGGACTGGATGCCTCACAGGCAGAAATAAGAGTTAAAACCTTGGCGGTGCCATAGCTCAGTCAGCATGGGTGCCAGCCACATACACCTAGGGTGGCGGGTTTGAACCCAGCCTGGGTCTGCTGAGCAACAATGACAATTGCAACCAAAAAATACCAGGCGTTGTGGCAGGCACCTGTAGTCCCAGCTACTTGGGAGGCTGAGGCAAGAAAATCGCTTAAGCCCAAGAGTTTGAGGTTGCTGTGAGCTGTGACGCCATGGTACTCTACCCAGGGCAACAGCTTGAGACTCTGTCTCACAAAAAAAAAAAAAAAAAAAAGTTAAAACCGTCCACTAGGACCCTGAAGCCAATGGAAAATTGGAGACCTGCCTACAGAAGAAAGGCACAAAGTAGTGAGGATTACATGCTCCTCACTGTCCAGGACACAGGTGGTCAGCACCAGGGGCTGAGTGTGTGACATCCGTGCTATGCCTTTGCAGCGTCCCTGGTCCTGGGCCACAGACAGCTGGTGGCATACCAAGGTAGTTGTCATGTTGTTTGGCAGGCCCAGGCTGGATTTGAACCCACCAATTCTGGTGTATGTGGCTGGCGCCCTGGCCACAGCACAGGTGCTGGGCCTCAAATTCAAGTATTCCTGAGTCATGTCTTTTTTACTTTTCCAGCTGCTTTTTACAGAACATGTAAGTAAAATGTCAACCTTTAACACATAGTTGAGTTTATAAAGGGTAAATTAAGACCTGCAAACAACAGAAAGGGACATGCTAGATTAAGATCACAGAAGGCTTAGCATGACACATCTTAATGGTACTAATTTTATCACTTTGGAAACATTTATTCATTTGCAGGGGTGTCCAACCTGTGGCCCATGAGCCACATGCTGATTTTTTTTTTTTTTTTTTTTTTTAAGAGATAGTCTCACTTTATCTCCCTTGGTAGAGTGCCATGGCATCACCCAGCTCACAGCAACCTCCAACTCCTGGGCTTAGGCGATTCTACTGCCTCAACCTCCTGAGTAGCTGGGTCTACAGGCGCCCACCACAACACCCAGCTATTTTTTTGTTGCAGTTTGGCCAGGGCCGGGTTTGAACCTGCCACCCTCAGTATATGGGGCTCGGCACCCTACTCACTGAGCTACAGGCGCCGCCCCAGCCACCTGCTGATTTTATGAGGACTTTTTTTTTTTTTTGCTTATCTGTGGGGTTGGATATCATGAAAAGTAGGCACAGACCTCTTTATGGCTAATCAGGTTTCCTTAGTTTTTGTGTATTTACTGTATGGCCCCCAAAAATTCTTCATCCAACATGCAGCAAAAGAGAAAAAAGCCTGGACATCCCTGACATCTAGCTCGTGCTAGACATTTAGTAATGGGAGGGGCAGGTGGTAAGGAGGTGTTAAGTGATGTAGTCATTTGAAAATGTCTATAAATTCTGTGCTACTTCTTCCTTCAAGTGGTGGAACAAATCCCCTGACCTTTGAGTATAGATCAGACTTAGTGACTCCCTTCTAATAGAATAAGGCCAAAATGATAGTGTTGCTTCCAAGGTTATGTTTTTAAAAAGCACTGTGGTTTCCTTCTTCCTCTCTTTGGGATCACTCGCTCTGGGGAAGCAGCTGCTGCACTGAGGACACTCAAGCCACTCCAGGAAAAGGCTTTCAAGGAGAGAGCTGAGGTCTCCGGCCAACAGTCACACTGAGTGGGCTCAGAAGTCTGCTCCAAGCACACAGGTGACTGCAGCCCCAGCCAAAGTCTTACCTGCAACCTTATTTAATACCTTGAGCAAAAACCGCCAAGCTGCTCCAAATCCTGACACAGAGGACTGTGAGATGAATGCATTTTTTAAGACACTAAGTTTTGTGGTAATTTGTTATACAGCAGATAGCTAATGCAGGCAGGGAGCCTTCAGATAGCTGATATAGGCAGGGAGTCTTTTGGGTATTTATGTGAACTCATCAGGCCTTAGGAAAAGCAGGTTAAGATGAGAAAAGCAAATGGGCATAAATAACTAAAGAGTAGATGGTGCCTTGCTCAATAAATGTTTTTTTTGTTTGTTTTGTAGAGACAGAGTCTCACTTTATCACCCTCAGTAGAGTGCCGTGGCGTCACAGCTCACAACACCTCCAACTCCTGGGCTTAAAGTGATTCTCTTGCCTCAATCTCCCGAGTAGCTGGGATCATAGGCACCCACCACATTGCCCAGCTATTTTTTGATGTAGTATGGCCAGGGCCAGGTTTGAACCCGCCACCCTTGATATATGGGGCCAACACCCTATCCACTGAGCCACAGGCACCACCCATCAATAAATGTTTGAAATAGGAGTTAAATAAGTGAGTTTTGTGAACATACGAGAATGTCTATTAAATTTCATAGGATTATACTAGTTCCTTTCACCAATCAAGATAGTATGAAAGAAAAAAAAAAGGTCCAAAATTGTTAACAGCAACTTTATTGTTTAACCGGTGCAAAAAAAAAAAAAAAAAAAAAAAAAATCATGATAATTGTGATGCATTGCCCTCTAAATTTACAATAATGAATGGTATACATAAATTATATAAAATGACATTTCCATTTTATACTATTTAGAATCAAATTATTTTGATAAATATGTCCAGAGTTTAACATAAGTTCCTAAAGGATGGTTGAATCCAAATATGCAAAATATAGCTTCTGGTTTTGACCATGGTGCTTTAAAATTCTCAAACATGCATTAATATATTCTAGTTGTAGGGCAAATATTACACATGGCCTAATCCTGTATTAGGAAGAAGCCCAAGCTGAATTTCACATACAGTATTCTTTTTCTCTAAATTATTCTCAAATTGGACTAGAGAACAAAGAGACAGACACTTTGGGGTTAGCACTTCCCAGGAATGAAGAAAACACACAATCAATAATGAAACAAAACAGAAAGAAAAAAAAAAGGAAAGAGAACTTCATTAGTAGCCGAGTGGTTTTGTTTTTGCTTTTACACATCACAGGAATTTTAAATGGCAGGTGAGTCATGCTACTTGGGTGATCAGACAGACTTGGACACTTATGAAGCGAATGACTTTATTAAGGTCCTGAAGGTGAGTGTCTGGAGGTGCTGGGTAAGACACATCACAGGTAAGAAATAGGAAACCCACCTCAGCATTTCTGAAAGGCACAATCTATGGAAGGGAAACCTAGTGTAATAAAACCCTTAGTGGATAGACATGGAAAGTAGTATGGTGAGCTGTTATCTTTTTAAAGGATGAGACCTTCATAAATTGGCCCCTCAGATTCTGGTGATTCCCGCCTCAAGCGCAAATGCTCCAGTGTGTTATGAAAATGTTTGTTAATCTGCTCCGTTTCTTCACTAGATTCAAGATTTGGGAGGTCTTCTCTAATTTTTTGGATAAGCTGGTTTAAAACCTGAATTGTTACCTACAAAAGAATATATACAATTTCACGATCAACCAAATACCACAAAAAAATTCAGTAACACTTTTTTTTTTTTTTTTTTTTTTGATACAGAATTTTAACTCTGTCGCCCTGGGTAGTGTGGCATTATCACAGCTCACAGCAACCTGTGAAATTATCCTAAACTAGTACAGCAAAACTCCTCTGTAGGTTGACCACACAAGGGACTAACAAATTGGTCAACGTACACAAGGAACTAGGCTTACTGTACTGCTACATACATGTAGTGAATATCTGGTCTATGAAAATTAGGTCAACGTAAGAAGATGGTCAGCTATGGAAGTTCCATTGTATATAATAACAAATCAGCTCATTTGGCATTTGCAAATTATTTTGTATTTTTCACATGGACAGTTATTATTTTTTATAAAATTCCTAGGCAAATGAGATGAGAATTTTCTTGCACACTTTAGTTTTTCAGTTAGAGGGAAGCATCTATGCATACAAAATAGGATTTCAGAGAATCAAAGAAACCAGCAGTTAGACTCTGCAAACTCTGACCTTGTAGACAAAACAAAGTAGCAGAATGATAAACTTACCCTATATAATCTCCTAAAAGCAGGGAGGGAAAATATTAGTTCACTAACAGCAGTTTATTATTCACTTACCGCATCATTTTCCTTTTCATAAAAATAGATATATCTGTTCAGAATTTCTATAAAAAGCTGCACTTGTAGAGAGGGATCCATGCACTGATTTGCTATTTTTAGAGCTTTCTTTAGGCACTCCATTACTCTCTTGCCTCCGTGAAGCTAAAATAAAAGGGCAGGGGGAAAACGAAGATATCAATGAACCACAAATCTCCCATTTTTATTCAAAGAAATGTTTGCATAAGGAAATGTCTGTTCCTTATTCCTTTGAGAGCAAGAATACATTCATAAAATGCTACATTAAAAAAGGAGTTCTTAGGCGGCACCTGTGGCTCAGTGGATAGGGTGCCGGTCCCATATACCGAGGGTGGCAGGTTCGAACCCAGCCCTGGCCAAACTGCAACAAAAAAATAGCCGGGCGTTGTGGCGGGCGCCTGTAGTCCCAGCTACTCGGGAGGCTGAGGCAAGAGAATCACCTAAGCCCAAGAGCTGGAGGTTGCTGTGAACTGTGACGCCACAGCACTCTATCGAGGGCAACAAAGCGAGACTGTCTCTAGGGAAAAAAAAGAGTTCTTTTGTTGGTGCCTATAGCACAGTGGTTATGACACCAGCCACATACACGGAGGGTGGTGGGTTTGAATCCTGCCCGGGTCAGCTAGACAACAATGATAGCTACAACAAAAAATAGCTGGGCATTGTGGCAGGTACCTGTAGTCCCAGCTACTTGGGAGGCTGAGGCAAGAGAATCACTTAAGCCCAAGAGTTTGAGGTTGCTGTGAGCTGTGACACCACGGCACCCTACCAAGGGCAACATAGTGAGCCTGTCTCAAAAAAAAAAAGGAGTTCCCAGGGCTGCCAACCTTACAGTAGAAGTTGAGTGGTAGTATATTTTTCCTACATGAAAGACAAAAAAAGAAGAAGAAAAAAAAAAGAAATGCAAGAGTGCAGTGCTCTTTTGTGTTTTAAAGAAACAAAAGTTAAACCTTTTTCCTTCTTTTTTAAAAGTCTACAGCTGTATTTGAAAAAGCAGTGGCAGAACTTGCTATGTTACAATATCCTCAAAGTGGAAGCTTCGCCACAGAATGAGACTCTCTTTACATCACTGCCCATTTCTTATCTTTTTAATTTTTTTGAGACAGAGTCTCACTCTGTTGCCCTGGTAGAGTGCTGTGGCATCAGTCTAGCTCACAGCAACCTCAAACTCCTGTGCTCAAGTGATCCTCCTGCCTCAGCCTCCCGAGTGGCTAGGGCTACAGGCGCCCAGCACAAAGCCTGCCTAATTTTTCTATTTTAAGTAGAGATGGCTGCTTTCTTGCTCAGGCTAGTCTCAAACTCCTGAGGAAAAGGGATCTTCTCACCTCTGTCTACCAGAGTGCTAGGTTTACAGGTGTGAGTCATAGCGCCTGACCCCACTTACAGAAACAAAGCAATTCTGTGAGATTTCCAAGCACCCTCAAATGTTTCGCCCAGAGCACAAAGCCATGGCAACTGATCCCTGCTGACGTCCCCACCTCCTATAACATGGTTAGGCGTGGCCTTACCTCCTCTCCGTTTTTGTCTGTGTTTCTACCAGACCAGAAGAGATGTGCACAGGTGCTCACAGCACGGCCCTGATCAGGTTTCTTCAGCAGTTTGGAAGCAGCAAGTGCACACTGAGTCCTCAATGGCTCGTGATTCTCTTCACTGAAGCACTTCATCCTTTCGAAAGTACCAATAATCAAGGTGATGGCAGCCAGCTGTGCTTTGGAATCACTGATTTCATCTTCATACAGAGAAAATGCCTAGTGGACATAAAGCAAGGACTTGTGTAGGAAGCCACCATCTTTTATTTAAGTGTCTTCCAGGGTACCATCTACCAAACACCCATCCCAAAAGACATTCTATAGTTCCTTCATACCAGAACACGCTGTATCCTCTTGGAGAGGCAAAACATACAGCTACGATGATAAAAAAAAGTTGACAAGATGCAAGAAAGAAACCTGTTTTCAAAGCCAGGAGCAGTGAAAACCACCTGCAGTCCCAGCTATGTGGGAGGTGGAGGCAGAATTACTTATGCCCAAGAGTTCTAATGCAGCTTGGGCAATGTGGTGAAATCCCACCTCTTATAAAGAAAAAAGAAAGAAAACCCTTTTAACTTGGTTTAATCCAGGGTTCTCAAACTGAACTGACAAAGGAGCATCTTTCCATAAAACACTTTCACCAGGACCCACTCGGAAATGTTGTATTTCATTAACACCCAGAAACTGATCAGTTCTGCTGCTTCGTACCAGTCAATCCGAGCACAATCTTACCAGGTTCTGAGACAGGGGAAGCAGCAGTTACACACTCAGTGACAAGGGTAACTGCACACGCTCCACCACAATGACAAGCAGGTGACTGAACTTGTCAAAACTAACTAGATAACCCAGAAAAGAGAGCAGATCATCACCTGGGACATAAATTCATACGCTACTGTTTCATGATTTTCAAAGCCAATTTCTCCAGCTGCTAGAGCTCCTTGAAGAAAAAGTCTTAAGGGTAATTCTGCCAACTCTGCTTTGATCAAAGCACTGATAGTCTGGTGAGCAAATGAAAAAATCTTCTGGCAT